>JAGSPU010000892.1:0-15168 GCA_019321725.1 Paulownia fortunei
GGCCCGGCTCACCGTCGCCAGCGCCCCCCGGCTCGGGCACGTGCTGCAGTGGTCCTCGACCCCCGTTGCCCGCGGGCTGGCGGTGGCGACGGTCGGCCTGCTCGTCGTGTGGTCGTTCTGGCCAGCACGACGGGACCGCTCGGGACGACGACACCGGAGCGCGAGCATGAGTCGTACGGCGGGCGCTCGTGCGGGAGTCACCGCGGCCGGAGCGTCATCTGCGCCGTCCTCGGGCTCGCCAGCGGGCGGTGCGCCGTCGCAGCGGGGTGGCACGTCGTTCCCGAGACCGGAGTACCGGCGGTCTCGTGCTCGAGGCATCGCCGTACCCGCTGCGCGCACCCGAGCTGCAGCCCGGTCGACCGGTCCACTGGCAGGTGCGCACCAGTGTCGACCGACCCAGGGCTGATCGCGACGGAGGTGCAACTCCGTCGGGACGGAGCGCTCGCCGAGCACCCGGACGGCCTCCGGGTCGCCGTGTCGGCGTGCGAGCGGCCCTGGCGAGGACTCGATGCCGTGCCGGTCTGCGACGGCGGGCAGCGGGTCCTGTCGGTCGGTCCGGGAGAGCCGACACCCTCCGTGTGCCGGTCTCCGATCCCGACGGCGACGGTGCGACCTGGCTGCTCGTCGAGCTCGCCGTCGCCGACACCGCGGGAGCCTCGGCCGACGACGGGCTCATGGGGACTCCGAGCGACCGTGGGGCTCGGGGTGACCGCGAGCGCGGACGACGCGGTCGCGGGGCCACCGGTGTCGCCGACGGCGTCGTCCACCTCGCTGGCTCCACCGGTGCGGCCTTCGTGGCGCCGCTGTTCGTCGCGGCGGCGCTCGTGCTCGCCGGGGTGGTGGTCCGGGTGTGGCGGACAGCGGCGTCGAGCGACGGGTGCGCCCGGTGATCCGCGCACGAGCCCCCGCCAGCGACCGCGCCACCGTGCCCGTCACCGCCCGGCGGTGCTCGGCATGCTGCGCCGTGGTCGTGGCGCCGGTGCTGGTCGGGATCGTGGCGGTGGTCGGGGCGACCGCAGCGGTGACGGTCCCCGACCCGCCCCGTCGACCGCGACGTGGCAGGACTCGGAGTGGGTGCACGGTGACGGTGCTCTGGGGACCTCGTCGTTCTCGTGCGCGCGAGGACGTCGGCTACACGGCGAACTCCTCGAGCCGGTTCCTCGCCGGGAGCGTGGCGGGGCAGGACCTCGGGGCGGTCGCGGACCTGCGCGGGCTCGACGTGACGAAGACCGGCACGCAGGGCGCTCTCGGTCAGCCCGGCGACCGCGCCCGAGATCACCCGCACGGAGACCACCGCCGCGTACGGCAACCCCCTCGACGTCGGCGTCCTGGGCAGTGTCGCCGGACTCGACCTGACCGGCCTCGGCACCGGACTGCCCGGAGGATCGGCCGGAGCGGTCAACCAGGTCGCGACGTCCCGTCGCCACGGGCAGGTCGGTCGCCGCTTCCGGCCTGGTCAGTGACTCCGGGGGCGTGCTCGTCACCGACACCACGCCGACCGAGGCGCTGCCCGAGCCGGCGACGCTCGACCTCGGGCAGGCCCTGGCAGGGGGTCGTCGACCTGCGGAACGTCTCGGACGTGTCGGGCTCGAGGTCGGGGCCGTGGGATCCTCGGCGCAGCTCGACGGCTGCGACCTGCTCGAGGACGAGGTGTGGGGGACCGCGGGTCCCACCGCGGCCGGTGCAGGTGCTGACGCGCCCACCGTCCGACCTGCGTGCTCGCCGCGGCGACGGGGACCACGACGGCTCCCGTTGCGGCTTGGCCGCTGCCGACGGGTCGCGGCGGGTGACGACGCGCGACTACGGGATCGCCGGCTCGACCTGCGGATCGACAGTCCGCTCGTCTCGTCGCTCACGAGCTCGGTGGACAGCACGGTGCGGACGCTCGACGGCGCGGTGGCCCAGCTCGCCGGTCCGGGCGGGCTGCTCGCGAACGCCGTCAGGGCCGAGATCGGCGCGGAGTTGCTCGGCGCACGCTCCGCGTCGGGACCGTGCGCGGCAGCGTGACCCTGCAGGGAGCCGACCTCGGACCGCGATCGCCCGATCACCCGGGAGCCGCTGACCGACGGCGTCGTCACGGTCGACCTCGCGTCCGCAGCGTCCACGTCGACCTCGCACGGCTCGTCGGTGCGTCGGTCCTCGGGGTTGAACGGCCTGCCCCCGAACACCGAGATCGTCCTCGACGCCGGTCTCGTGGACCAGCTCACGGCCAGGGTCACGGCGATGCTGGACGCCTGGACGCAACGCATCGCGGCGGTCCTGACCTCGACGCTCGAGGCGTTGCGCCTGCAGGTCGCGCTCGACGTCCAGCTGCTCGGCCTGCTCGGACACCGGTCGTCGAACTGGACATCCGCACGGACAGCGGGCTCGGGACCGCCGCCGGCGGGAGCGGGACCGTGACCGTCGGGTCGAAGCTGCTCGGGCTCGACCTCGGACTGGGCGGTCTCGTCAGCCTGCTCGTCAGCGGCCTCACGGAGGACCTCCCGGAGTCGTCCAGGGTGGGCGAGGGACTCCTGGCCCAGGTCACCACCGCGGGCAGCACCCTGGCAGCGGCGACGGGGCCGCTCGTGGCCGCGGTCACACCGGTGCTCCGGGCGCTCCCCGCGCTGCTGTCGGTTGCAGGTCAACGTGCAGCGCGACCTCCCCGGTTCCCGTGACGGTCGGTACGCGAGGACGGGCGCGTACTCGGTGACGGCGATCCGCATCGGTGTCCTCGGACGGGCGGAGGCACACCCCTCGCCCGGGTCGACCTGGCGTCGTCGACGGTCGGCCGAAACCTGGTCGACCTCGGTACCCCGCGGTCCTGAGGGCCTCCGCCGCCGCGCTGACACGGAGCGGGTCGTCCCCTAGGGCTGCCGTCGGCGTCTCGACTCCGCTACCGTCGCGGTACGCGGGCGACGAGTCCGTGAGCGACCGGAGGGGGCACCGTGACGACGGACGACCGCGCGCAGGACAGCGACCGACCGCTGCGACGACCGACGGTGGTCACCGCGGCCCTGGCGATCTGGGCGGTCGTGCTGCTGGTACGGGTCACCACGGTCTCGGTGGCAGCGGTGCAGCTGGCGCAGGACGAGTCCGGTGGTCCGCTCATCGCGGTGATCGGTGGGTGCTCGGCATCGGGATCTGCGCGTTGCTCGCCTGGGCGACCCTGCTCGTGTGGCGTGGTTCCGGCACCGCGCGGGTGTGGCTCGGGGTGCTGGGTGCCTTCGCCTGGTGAACGTCGTGATCGCCGTGGCCGTCGGGAGCGCGGACTGGCCCACGCTCGAGCCGGTCGCCGTCGTCGCCGCTGCCGTGCTGCTGTGCCTGCCGTCGGCACGCCGTGGTTCCCTCGCTGGGAGCGACGCCCGCGTGCGCAGGAACCGAGGACCATCGGCTGGGACCCGCAGACCGGGGAGCGGATCACGGAGCCGCGCGAGGCCGCCGACCAGCGCTGATCACGCAGCGCCAGCGCGCGACACGCCGAGCCGCGGAACCGATCGCGCCGGTGCGGACACCACCTGACATGAACCAGATCACGGGGGACCGGGCCGACTGGGCCCTGAGCCTCGCGGGGGACGGGCAGGCGTTCGGCAGGGTCTTCGACCGGCACGCCGCGAGGCTCCGGCGTCATGCCGTCGGCCTCGTCCGGCAGCAGCACCGGCGGACGCGGACGACGTCGTCGCGATGACCTTCCTCGAGGCCTGGCGGCGCCGTGACCACGTCCGCTTCGTCGACGACTCGCTCCTGCCGTGGCTCCTCGTCACGGCGACGAACACCGCGCACAACGTCACCCGGTCGGCGCACCGGCACCGGGCGTTCCTCGGCCGGTTCCCGGCGCCCGAGCCGGCGCCCGACCCAGCGGAGCAGTTCGGCGACGGCGGTGCGGTCGCGGCCATGGGGGCGGCTGTCGCTCGACGACCAGCGCGTCCTGACCCTCTGCGTGCTCGAGGGACTCAGCGAGCGCGAGGCGTCGGCGGTGCTCGGCGTCGCCCCCGGGACCGTCAAGTCCCGACTCCACCGGCGAAGGCCCGGCTCCACAAGCGGTACACAGCCACAGCGGAACCCCTCGGAGGCGCACTGTGAACGACGACTTCTCCCCCCGCCTGACCGCCATGCGCGACGCGCTCGTCGCGGAGGTCGACCGCACCGGTGCTCCGGGGACGGCCCCGGCCCGTCACCGACGCCCGACGCGTGCCACCGTGCTCGCCGTCCTCGCAGCCTTCGTGGTCGGCGGTGGGCTGACCGGCGGGCTGACCGCGGCGGCGCTGCCGGGCGCGGACCCCGATACCGCGGTCGAGACCGGGCTGGCGATCTCCGCCCGGTACCAGGTCGAGGAGGGCGACCACGCGCGCGTGCTCGGGACCCGGTCTTCCTCGTGGCGCACGGGACCGGACGACGACGGTCGTCGATCCGCCTCGCGGTGCGGACGCGCTCACCGTCGCGTGGACCTGCCTCGATGCCGGGAGCTTCCGCGTCGAGGTCGACGGCACCCCGGTCGGCGGCGAGTCTGCACACCCGCACGCGACGGCCACGATCCGGTCACGGTGGGCCTCCTGCCGGTCGACGTCGGGGCGTGCGCGGTGACGGTCGCGGCCTCGGGATCGGCACGGTGGGCACTGTGGACGTCGTGGACGCAGCGGGCGACGATCGCGGACCGTCGCCGCAGCAGGACGCCGAGACCGACGACGGGGTCGTCACGTTGCAGGAGTACACGACGGCGTTCAACGGCTGCAGGCGTGCATGGCCCAGGCCGGCCACCCGATGGCCGTCGTCCCGCTCACGTACGCCGCGGACGGCCTGTCGAGCTCGACACCGGGCGGCGACGGGCCCTGGTACCGGTACGGCATCGCGTCGGAGAGCATCGAGGTCTACGACACCAGTGCTACCCGCGCGAGTTCGAGGCCGTCGACACGATCTGGCAGGGCGAGCACCCGGAGCCCTGACCCGGCACCGCGGCGGACGGGAGGCACGGTGCCGGCTGGCACCGTGCCTCCCGTCCGTCAGCGGTGCGCGTTCCGCGACGTCGCGGCTGTCGAACGACAGCGGTCTCGTCGCAGGACGCGTGTCACGCGCCGCCGCCCGCGTGCCTCACACGCCCGCGGGCACCGCCACCCGTGTCAACCGCACCGGCACCGCCTTCGACACCGGCGTGTTGCTGCCCTTCGCCGCGCTGTCGAGCGCAGCACGAGCACGTTCGCCTCGGGGAAGTACGCGCCGCACACCCGCGAGCACTCGGGTACGCGACGACCGGTAGTCGCGCAGCACGCGCTCGACGTCGTCGTCCCACACCGTCGCGACGTCCACCCGGTCGCCGTCCTGCAGCCCGAGCTCGACCAGGTCGTCCGGGTTCACGAAGACGACGTGGCGGCCCTTCTTGATGCCGCGGTACCGTCGTTCAGGCTGTAGATCGTCGTGTTGTACTGGTCGTGCGACCGCAGCGTCTGCAGCAGCAGGGTGCCCTCGGGGCGCTCCACGTGCTCGAGCTCGTTCACGGTGATCATCGCCTTGCGGTCTTCGTGGCGAGGTCCGGGAGTCGCGGGGACCGTTCGCAGGACGAAGCCCTCCTTGCTCGCGGCGCGGCGGGAGTAGTCGTCGAAGCCGGGGACGACGTGGCTGATGTGGTCGCGGATCACGTCGTAGTCGTCCCGCATGCCCTGCCAGTCGACGGCCACGCGGTCACCGAGGGTGGCCTTCGCGAGCTCGCAGACGATCGCGACCTCGGACAGCAGCCCGGGGGCGACCGGCGGGACCTGCCCGTGGCTGCCGTGCACGGAGCACACGGTGTCCTCGACGAGACGAACTGCGGGCCGCGGCCTGCACGTCGATCTCGGTGCGGCCCATCGTCGGCAGGATCAGGGCTTCTTCGCCCACGACGGCGTGCGACCGGTTCAGCTTCGTCGACACCTGCACCGTCATCTCGGTGCCGCGGAACGCCGCCTCGGCGAGCTGGCTGTCGGAGATCGCGGCGACGAGGTTGCCGCCCATCCCCATCCAGAACTTGATCTCGCCGCGCTGCATCGCCGTGATGCCTTCAGGGCGTCGACCCCGTGCTCGCGGGCGGCTCGAAGTGGAACTCCTCCGCCAGGGCGTCGAGGAAGCTGTCCGGCATCTGCTCCCAGATGCCCATCGTCCGGTCGCCCTGCACGTTGCTGTGCCCGCGGATCGGCGAGGCGCCGGCGCCGGGTCGGCCGATGTTCCCGCGGAGGAGCAGGAGGTTGATGATCTCCTTGATCGTGTCGACGGCCTTGGTGTGCTGCGTGATGCCCATCGCCCAGGTGATGATCGTCCGCTCGGAGCGCATGTAGCGCTCGGCGAGCTCGTCGATCTCCTCGGTGGTCAGGCCGGTGGCGCGGAGGACCTCGTCGTCGTCGACCCGCAGGACGTGCTCGACGAACGCCTCGTACCCGCTGGTGTGCTCGGCGATGAAGGCGTGGTCGACGACCGTGCCGGGGCGGCGAGCTCGGCCTGCACGACGCGCTTCGCGAGCGCCTGCAGCAGGGCCATGTCGCCGCCGAGCCGGATCTGCACGAACTGGTCGGCGATCTCGGTCCCGCGGCCGACGATGCCCCGGACCTTCTGCGGGTTCTTGTAGCGCTTCAGGCTCGACTCGGGGAGCGCGGTTGACGGCGACGATCTCGGCGCCGTTCTCCTTGCGTCCTCGAGCGCGGTGAGCATCCGGGGGTGGTTCGTGCCGGGGTTCTGGCCCATCACGATGATGAGCTCGGTCTCCTCGAAGTCGTCGTAGGCGATGGTCGACTTGCCGATGCGACGACCTCCGCCATCGCGAGGCTCGTCGACTCGTGGCACATGTTCGAGCAGTCGGGCAGGTTGTTCGTGCCGAAGGCACGGACGAAGAGCTGGTAGACGAAGGCCGCCTCGTTCGAGGTGCGCCCGGAGGTGTAGAACGACGCCTGGTCGGGGGAGTCGAGCCCGTTCAGCTTGTCCGCGATGATCCGGAACGCCCGCTCCCAGCTGACGGCTCGTAGTGGTCCTTCCCGCGCGGCTTCCACACGGGTTCGGTGATGCGGCCCTGCTGTCCGAGCCAGTACTCGGTCTTGTCGGCGAGGTCGTGGACCGAGTGCTCGGACCAGAACGTGCGCGGCACGAGCAGCGGGGTGGCCTCCCACACGACCGCCTTTGCGCCGTTCTCGCAGAACTCGGCGGTCTTGCGCTTGTCCGGGTCCGGCCAGGCGCAGCTCATGCAGTCGAACCCGCCCTTCTGGTTCAGGTTCAGCATGAGCTTGGCGGTGCGGGCCACGCCCAGCTGCTCGATCGCCGGGGCCATCGAGTGCAGGACGCCGGGGACGCCTGCGGCCCACTCCTTCGGTTCGCCGACCGTCATCTCGGCGTCGGTCACGTCGTCCTTCGGGGGCTGTTCTGTCACGGTGCGCTCACGGTCTCTCGAGGGGCTGGTGCTGGTTCGGTGATGCGTTCGGAGCGGCTGTAGACGACCATGCTCTGGCCGCGCAGGAAGCCGACGATCGTGATGCCGACCTCCCTCGCCAGGTCGACCGCGAGCGACGACGGCGCGGACACGGCGGCGAGCACCGGGATCCGGCCATCGAGGCCTTCTGCGTCAGCTCGAAGCTCGCCCGGCCGGAGACCATGAGGACCGTGCCCCGCAGGGGCAGCCGTCCTTCCTTCACGGCCACCCGACGACCTTGTCGACGGCGTTGTGCCGACCGACGTCCTCGCGGAGCACGAGCATCCGCCGCTGGCGCCGTCGAACAGCGCTGCGGCGTGCAGGCCGCCGGTCTTCTCGAACACGTCCTGGGCCTCGCGCAGCCGGTCGGGGAACGTCGCGAGGAGCGCCGGTCGAGCACGAGGTCGTCGTGCAGGACGCTGTGCTGCGAGGTCGTCCGCACGGCGTCGATGCTGGCCTTGCCGCACAGGCGCACGAGCTCGTCGTGTAGAACGCGCGCTCCAGGCTCGGGTCCGGCGCGGGGACGCCGAGTGCGAGCGTCACGTCGAGCACGTTGTAGGTGTTGAGCCCCTCGTCAGTCGCGCCGGCGCAGTACCGGGCGGCGGCGAAGTCGTCACCCCGGGCGATCACGCCCTCGGACACCAGGAACCCGCGGCGAGGTCGACGTCGTTGCCGGGCGTCCGCATGGTGATCGCGAGCGAGTTCCCGCCGACGCGGATCTCGAGCGGCTCCTCGACGGCCAGCAGGTCGTCGCGCACCGACCGGGACGTCGCGACGGTGATGCGGGTGACGCGCTTCCGCGCCGTGATCCGGCTTCATGCTCCGGGTCTACCACCCGTGCCCGCACCCGCCAGGGCGGTGCGGTTCCCGCACGCCGTCCTGTGGCGGTCCTCAGGCCTGCCGTCGGACCGTCCGGTGCGCCCGTCAGCACCACGGCAGCCGGACGGGAGGCACGTCCTCGCCCGCCACGCGCCCCCGGCCGGGACGACCAGCAGTCCGTCCGCGTCGGCCAGGCCCCGCAGCATCGCCGAGGTCTGGTGCGACGCCGGGACGGCACCCTCGGGCGTCGCGCGGTACGCGAGCACCAGCGCGCCGCGGTCGGTCGTTGGGCACGTCGACCGCGAGCCGCACCCGTCCCACCGGCTCGAGCGTCGCCCGAGCAGTCGGCGACGAGCGGTCCACCGAGCAGCACGAGGCCGACCATCGCGGCCATCGGGTTGCCGGGCAGGCACAGGAACACCGTCGGGCCCCGGCGGCCAGCAGCAGATCGGTCGACCCGGACGCACGTCGACCGGTCGACGAGCAGCTCGGCCCGATCCGGGCGAGCGCACCGCGGACGTGGTCGGTCGACGAACGGCCGTGCCGCCCGTGCTCACGACGAGGCGCTCGCGAGCGGCGTCGAGCACGCGGGCGGTGGTGTCGGGGTCGTCCGGCACGCGGTCCGAAGAGACGGGGTCGGCACCGAAGGTCCCGAGTACCGCGGGCAGGTGTGCGAGAAGACGTCGCGGACCTGTCCGGGTCGTGGGACCCCGGCACCGACGACCTCGTCGCCGAGCACCGCGACCCGGGCGGTCGGGACCGGCGCGACGCGCACGTCGTCGACCCCCGAGGCGGCTGCCAGCGCTGCACGCGGAGGCGTGAGCACCGTGCCGCCGGTGAACAGCACCTGGTCCCGGGTGACCTCCTCGCCCGCCGGCCGGACGTGTCGTCGGTGGACGGCGTGTGGCGGACCAACCGCCGTCGGCGTCGACGGTGGCGTCCTCGGACCGCACCACGGCCTCCGTGCCGGGCGGGACGGTGCCCGGTCGTGATCGGTCGGGCGTGCCCGGTCGTCAGCGGCGCGTCGGAGGGACCGCTCCGGCGACGATCGGCGCGCCGAGCACCCACGGCCCCGGTCCCGCGACGGCCCACCCGTCCATGGCTGCGCCGTCGTGCCGGGGACGTCGCGCGGGCGGCGAGGTCGCCGGCGAGCGTCCGGCCGAGCGCCGACGCCAGGTCGAGCCGGACGGATCCGGCTCCCGGGTCGGCGGCGGTGTCGGCGGCGAGGCGGACGCCCTGCCGGTGTGCCTCGTGCCGGGCGTCGGACCAGGACGCAGGACCAGCGTCACCGGGCGTCGGACCCGGTGGTGCCGTCGGTCCGGCTCGTGTGCTCGGGTCCGTCCGGGCCGTCGGTCGTGTCCGGGTTGTCCCCGTGCGCGAGCGCGAGCCGTGTCGCGGTCGCTGCGGCGTCGGCCAGGTCCGCCTCCGACCCGCCGCGGAGCCCCGCGGCGTACCCGACCAGGAAGGTGGTCAGCGGGGCAGCCGACGGGCCACGCCGTGGGCGGCGTCACGGGCGAGGTCGAGCACGACGTCGCGGTCGAGCGAGACCTCGGGGAGGCCGAGCGCCTCGGCGAGCTCGGCGGTCCAGGCGGCGAGGACGTCGTCAGTGGTTCATGCGGTCAGTCAAGCAGCCGGGCGTCCGCCGTGGCCCGCGTGGCGTCCTCCGGTTCGTCCACGTCGCACAGAGTGCGGCGGGCAGCGGGACCTCGACGAGCCGGAGGCCGCCGGTCAGCCGTCGCACCGCCGCGCCGGTCGGGTCGCGAGCGCCCGGACCGCGGCGCGCAGCGCGTCGAGCGGTACAGCGCGAGCAGGTGCTGGCGACGCCCGTCCTCGTCGACCGCGACGACGCCGTCCGTGTCGTCGGGTGCCGTGCCGGCGCGCGTCGAGCAGCAGCGCGGCCGCGGCTCCGGGCGCACGAGGTCGCACGCGAGCACGAGCGTCCACGGCGCGGGTCGGCCACGGCGGCGAGTCCGGCGGCGATCGCGGCGACCGGCCCGCCGAGGGGCGGGTCCTCGCGCGTGTGCACGACCCCGGCGGGTGCACCCCGTCCCGCCCGCAGCCCGACGAGCACGGTCCGACGAGCGCCGGCGGCCGCCGCGACTGCGTGGTCGGACAGTGCGACGCCGTCGGCGACGAGGGCGGTCTTGTCGATCCCACCATGCGCGTCGCTCGGCCCGCCGGCCAGCAGGACGGCGTCGTGGTGCGGTGCGGTCGGGGAGGTCATGCCTGCACCGTAGCCGGACGGCGGGGTCAGGAGCAGCGCTCGAGCGCGAAGGACTGGAGTGGCGTCCCACTGCGACGGTCCCTGGCCCAACGCGGGGCCCCACCGGTGCAGGACGCGGCACCCGAGCGCGGTCGTGGCCTGGCGCACCGGGTCCGCGGCGCGTCCGTCCCGTGCGACGAGGAACAGCCGTTCCGACCGGAGTGCACCATCGACTCGATCTGCGCCGCGGAGAACACGGCGACCTGTCCGGAGAACCCGCCGTCGGTCAGGACCTCCTTCCCGGTGGCACCGATCACGTCCGACGCGACCCGCCACGAGTCGGTGAGGAACAGCGGGGCGCCGTCCCGCCCGCCACCTGCGCGCTCGGCGTCCCGCACCAGTTCGGCGTCCGCCGTGGGCAGGCCCTGCCCAGCGCCCCACGGGTCCGGTGCCGAGACGGCGAAGGGAGCGTCCTCGGTCGCCTGCCCGACGCGGCGGGGACCGCCTCGGCCCGGCGCCGACACCCGCTGCGACCGCACAGCGTCCCACGTCGCAGCGTCCTGTCGCACCCCGACCGACGCGTCGCCCCGGTCACCGTCGCGAGCGGCGTCGAGCGCCTGCAGGGAGAAGCACGCGGGCCGAGCACGACCGCGGCGACGAGCAGGGCCCCGCGGTCCGGCGCCCCGCCCCGCCCGGCGCTCGTCCGGTCGCCGCCGACCCGGACCGACGGCTCCGGACGGCGAGCACGACGAGGGCGGCGGCGGTCGTGCCGACGGCGACGGTCGCGAGCAGTGCCGGCTCTGCCGAGGTGCGTGCGAGCCAGGTCCACCAGGCGCCCTGCAGGACGAGCAGCCCGGCGGGGACGAGCCGCAGTCGGCGGTCCGGCGCGTCCGCGAGCCGGGCGGCTCCCCACCAGCCGAGGGCGGCGAGGGCGGCGAGCTGCACGCCGATGCCCGCGACGTAGGCGGTGTGCGGCAGGTGCATGACGGACAGGACCACCACCGCGGTCGCCAGCCAGACGACCAGCGTGCACAGCGTGGCGGAGGGGACCCGGGCCTCCCGACGGTGCGTCGCGGCCACCAGCGGAACGCGCCGAGCACGATCCCGGCGAGCGCAGCGGGCCACGACCACCCGACCTGCGAGGCGTAGCGGGGTGAGAACAGCTGCAGAGCGGGTGTCGGCCGCGTGGCTGACCGCGAGCGACCACCGGTCCGCGGCCGCGTCACCCGCGGTCCGCAGCGCACTGACGGCGCCCGGCAGGCGCCCGGCAGGAACCGGTCGACCCCGTTGTAGCCGAAGACCATCGCGAAGACGCTGTCGTCGGTGGAGCCGTCGACGAACGGGTGGTCGGCCGTCGGGAGCAGGGCGACGACGACCGACCAGCCGAGGCTCGCGACCAGCGTCGCCGACACCAGGGCGGCGAGTGACCGGCGGCTCGACGCCAGCGCGGACCCGGACCGGCGGTCGCGACGAGGGTGCCGACCACCAGCGCCGGCAGACCAGCCACGCCTGCAGCATCTTGGCCTGGAACCCGATGCCGACGAACAGTCCCGCGAGCAGCAGCGGCCACCAGGTGCGGGTCAGGGCGGCGCGTTGCCACCACACGAGGGCGACGGCGAGCGCAGCGGTGAGCAGGCCGTCCTCCATCGGGTGGCCGAACATCGACACGAAGATCGGGGTCGCGGCGGTCAGCGCGGCCGCGACCAGTCCGGCGCGGGCCCGAGCCAGCGGAGCACGACCACCGACACCGCCAGCGTGGTGACGGCGCCCTCGACGACCTGCGGCAGGCCCATCGCGGCCGCGGACATGCCGAAAGGTGCACGCTGATCGCCTGGGGACCGCGAAGCGGCGAGCTTGTCGAGCGTGACGGTCGCATCCGGGTCGAAGGAGCCCGAGAGGAAGGCCGGCAGGACTCGGACATGGACCGGACGGCGCTCGCGTAGAAGGACAGGTCGCCGCGCGGCCGAGGTTCCAGCTCGTGAGCACCGCGCCGAGCACCACCACCAGGTGAGGGTGGTCTGCTCCCACGGCTCTGGTGCCACCACCGGGCCGGGCGTTCCGCGGCCGCGTCGATCGTCGTCATGCGGTGACTGTCCGCCGCAGTCGATGGAGCAGCCGTGCGGAGCCGCCCGGGGGCAACGGATCCGTTCAGCCAGGCCCCCAGGGAACCGCGGTCTCCGGACGACGGTGGGTCGGGGCTGTCGCGTCCGCCGAGCACCGGCTATGTTCGGCAGCACAACAAAACCGGACGACGGTGGCGACGCGGCCGCCGGAGGAGCAGCCCATGGTCGAGCACGGAGTCCAGCACGAGTCGGTCGCGCACCGCACCGGCGAGACGGTCCTGACGGTCGTCGACCACCACGGCGCACCGCTGCCGGACGTCGAGGTCGCCGTCGAGCAGACCCGGCACGCCTTCGGGTTCGGCAAACATCGGGTTCGACTTCGTGGAGCTGGCGAACGACGAGGTCGACGGTGCCGGACGGGAGCGCCTCGAACGCCTCGCCGACCTGTACGCCGACGTCTTCACGACCGCGACGCTGCCGTTCTACTGGGGGCGCTTCGAGCCGGAGCGCGGGCGCCCGGACACCGCTCGACTCCGGCGCACCGCGGAGTGGTCCGCGACCGGGGGATCGCGCTCAAGGGGCACCGCTCGTCTGGCACACCGTGCAGCCGGACTGGCTCCTCGGGCTGCCCCTCGACGAGGTCGAGCAGCTGCAGCGGGAGCGCATCCGCCGTGACGTCGGCGACCTCGCCGGCTGGTCGACACGTGGGACGCGATCAACGAGGTCGTCATCATGCCGTTTCGACAACGGCGACAACGCCATCACCCCGCTCGCCCGGGCGAAGGGCCGCATCCCGACGATCCGGATGGCGTTCGAGGAGGCCCGCGCCGCGAACCCGCACGCGACCCTGCTGCTCAACGACTTCGACCTGTCGAGCGCGTACGAGTGCCTGATCGAGGGCGTGCTCGAGGCCGGCGTGCAGATCGACGCCATCGGGCTGCAGACCCACATGCACCAGGTACTGGGGTGAGGAGACGATGCTCGCGATGGTCGACCGCTTCGCCCGGTACGGCCTGCCGCTGCACCTGACCGAGACCTCGCTCGTGTCGGGGACCTCATGCCCGCGGACATCGTGGACCTGAACGACCACGTGGTGGACTCGTGGCCCTCGACGCCCGAGGGCGAGGCCGACAGGCGGACGAGGTCGAGCGGCACTACCGGAGCCTGGTCGGGCACCCCGCGGTCGAGGCGGTCACCTCCTGGGGCATCACGACGCGGGCGCCTGGCTCGGCGCGCCGATCGGGCTGGTCCCGCGAGGACGGGACGCCGAAGCCGTCGTACGAGGCACTCCGTCGCCTGGTGAAGGACGAGTGGTGGACCGGGCCGACGGTGCTCCGCACGGACGAGCGCGGACAGGTGCGGTGCGCGGGTTCCGGGGGAGTACCGGGCCGAGGTGCGGGGCGCGTCGGCGGCGGTCACCGTCGGGCGCGAGCCGGCCGAGCAGCGGGTGGTCGCGTCCGCGACGTGACCAGCGGCGGACGGGAGGCGCGGTGCGGGTCCGTCCCGTGCCTCCCGTCCGGTGTCGCCCCCGGTCCCGCGCCGCGCGGTGCGGTGCCGTCGGACCGCGGACGCGGCCCTGCGTGCTCAGCCCAGGTCGAGCGTCCGGCCGAACGTCCGCGTGACGGGCGGCGCGGCGACGATCGCCGCGAGGGCCCTCGGGGCACCTCGTCGGTCGCGCGCCAGGCGACGTAGGCGTCGTGGTCGGCGGGCGTCGTCCACCGCTCGAGCACGACGAGGTGCAGCGGGTCGGAGTCGTCGACCAGGACCTCGAGCGACTCGTTGCCGGCGAAGGTCGCCGTCTGGGCGAGGGTCTCGCGGATCGCGGAGTCGATCGTGTCCTGCGCGACGTCGTCCTCGCAGTGGACCTCGAGGAGGACCGTCTGGGTCATGTGCGTGCCTTTCGTCTGGTGCTCGTTCTCGGCACCCGTCCGTCGGGTGCCGAGTGCGCCACGTCCGGGTGACCGTGGTGTTCCGCGGACCGACGGAGAAGTGCAGAACGCAACGTCGGCGACTGCTCGCAGCGGTGGGGCGTTGCGGGGAACTGCCGGGGTTGCGTCTTGCGGGCTCGACGCCGACACATGTCGAGAAGAAAGCTTCCGGAGGAAGGTTTTCGGTGTTACTGTCCTGATCACCTAGCAGCACTAGGTATTCGAGAGGGCACGCCGCCCCCGATGGCTCGAGGAGGAGTCATGTCGACACCGACGTCGAAGGAAGAACCGCAGTCCGGTCTCGCCGGTACGCGAACCCGCCGGTCACCGCGGCCGCGGGAGCCACGAGCACGACCCCGCAGCCGCATCGCGTGCGTTCTCGGTCGAGGGCCTCACGCAGAACGTCAGCACCGTCCGGGTCGGCCGAAGTACCTCTGGGCACTCAGCCTGGCCCAGTTCGGCCTCTTCGCCGCCCTGCTCACCCCGGTGTTCGTGGGCATGGCGATCAAGGCGACGGTGCTGAACCCGGACAGCCCCGAGACGATCGTCGGGTCGGTCCTGCCGTTCGGTGCCCTCGGCGCCCTGCTCGCCAACCCGCTGGCGGGGGCACTCTCGACCGCACCCGCACGCGCTGGGGTCGCCGTCGGCCTGGATGGTCGGTGGCGTCGTCGTCTTCGTCGTCGCCTGGCCTGGCTCGCGTTCGCGCGGACGTCCTGCAGCTCACCATCGCGTGGGTGCTCGCCCAGGTCGCCG
>JAGSPU010001169.1:0-14661 GCA_019321725.1 Paulownia fortunei
AAATTAATTTAGCTAGTCAGTAACTTTCACTTTATTCCAAGGGTAGCTCTTTTCACATGAAAAATTATTTTTTTTTAGATCATAAGATACAAGATAGATTTTTATATGACTAGCTCCATACCATTGGATAGACAATTTTTTCTGTCAAAGGCCTCCAAATAAGCATAATATCAAGGAACTTTTGATAGAATGTTTGTCAAAATTTTAGAAAGCAAGTATGTTCTAATGGGATTCAATAGACCAAGACTCAAAATTTGACCATTTAAAACATATGTTGAACAAATGCAATTCCTATCATGTCATGCAAAATATGTTCTAACAACTATTGAATTGTTGCAACATGTATAGATGATGATAAAAGCAATATGGTTGCAACAAATTCCCTTTTCTTTTGAATGTTCATGCAATTAGACCACACATATTCCTATAGATTTTCTCAAAGAATCAAAACAAAGTGCATCTAGAGATTTGGTAAATATGTCAACAAGTTGTTTCTCTTTTGCAACATAGTCTATCACCACAATTTTCTTTTCAACTAAATTCCTAATAAAATGAAGACAAATATATATATGCTTGATTCTTGAGTGCTGAACAGGGTTTTTAGAAATATCAATTCCACTTGAATTATTACAAAAAATATGATTAGGAAAATGTGGACCCTCTAAACCTTTTGGTTGCTCAACAAATTTTTCTTCCTCATTTTTAGGTTCAATTAAAGAGGTGAAACACACATACCTTACCATATATTTGTAACTTACCTTTGGCTTGTCTCTTGTTTGCATACCTTCAGTGAGCGAACCAATGATTTGATTAGTATGATGGTTCTTCTGAACTCTGATTGAAGGTTCCTTCTGAACTGTTTAAGTATTGTCATTGCTTTTTATCCCCAGTCTAGTTTCATTTGTTGCAACATTGTTCTCGATTATTGCAACATCAGTGGTGACTTGAATGTCACTCTGTTTAATTTTTTTTTCTTCACTGAATCTGAGAATTTTCTCGATGCTGGGCTTATCCTCATCACTATCAGTTTCTAAATCTGATCACTTTAATAATAGAAGAAGTCAAACATGTTGCATTATACAGAACCGTTGGAACATATATTTGACTTGTTGTAATATGTTTACGATGGTTGTTGATCATCTTAGAGTTGAGCACCACATGATTGCTCAAATGTTTCTCCTCATCATTTTCCTGACTTCCCTCAGATTCTTCGTCACTCCAGGTGGTAGTCAAAGACTTGCCCATCCTTTTGAGAGTATTAGCGCACTCTGCTTGGATATGCCCAAACCCTTTACATTCACGACACTGAATTCTTCTAGTTTTCCAGTTATCAGAAGGATTAGAAACAATTTTACCTTTTTGTGAATTAGAAGGCTTACCAGACTTTGGCTTGTTCGCCTTTTTTTTATCTTTTTGAGAAGTTTCCTAAAGTTCTTTATCAAAAAGACCACAGATTTTGATATGTCATCATCATCTTTTGGTTCTGACGTTGATTTTGAAACTTCAACTTGAAAAGCAATATTTTTACCTTTGTCTCTTCTGTTATGATGGTCCATTCGCAAAAATGGTCCATCCCTACAAAGATGGTCCATTCCTGCAATTAAACTGATCAGTTCCCAAAATTTCACTATATATATCTAGTGACCAGCTCTTGATGCCAATTAAAAGACCTGTTTTAGTATTGTTACCCACTTTAATTAATTAATCTAGATTTGATTGTTGTAATAATGTGAGTAACTATTGCAACAGTAAACAAAAATACAGAAAGTAAAAAATCAACACAAGGGATTTTTTATGTGTTTCAAGTACAAATGTACTCTACATACATGAGACCACCAGCTGCAATGAACACTTCACTAATTCAGATTATACAGTTACAATAATAGAACTTATTCATAATATAAAGACTCTATCTTTACAAAGACGTCGTTCTTAAACTTAATCAACTAGTGAATGTCCAGCGAGATCCCCTCGACTTTTAAGTCTGCACTGTTGAACTCTCTTCAATATTCAAACCCCTTCAGACGACAGATCGACCTTCTCCCAAAGATCTTCAAATTCTTCTCCCAAAAAATTGCGGCAATCTCTTGAAAGGCTCACCCTCTTCTTCCGAAGAGTGAATTATGCGAAATGGCACTTACTTAAAGCTAAAATATTTATTTGTCGTTCAAAATCCACATACAATCTTCTTGCTTCAAGTCTTTTTATACAACATCAATATTATCTCCATTCATCATATCAAAGTGCCTAGATATGCTGTATTTGAACTTCTATGATCTTCAAAGATCCTTTCCATATTAACAAAATATTTTCTTATCTTCATTGTATCAATCTAAATCCCTCACGATATCTTTTTGAATACATCCAATCAATATCTTGGAAATATCTTTCCATGCTTATCAAATCTGCACATAATCAATAAAAGCTGTCAGATATATTATCAATAAAATCGACAGTTATAAGATTGCAATTGATAAGTTAATGACTTTTCAAAACTTGCAATTCTAAAATATGCAATAAACTTGGGGTTTCCAACAATGCCAATTTTAGACTTAACAAACTCTATAAAAGAATAAATGTTAATTTCCAAACCTAGTAAAAACAACAAAGTTGAGGCCCAAACACAATTAATATTAATAGTTTATAGACAATAAATTATCACAAAAATCTTTCTTATGAATCGAATTTTTTTTGAAAAGTCTTAACTTAATTCTTTATCAAAGGAAAATAGATGTGGGTTATCTCTCAAAAGAAATTATGTTTCATGAACTTAGTGATAAATCTATTAAAATTTTAGTTCTTCTTTCCTATCATGTATCATTGGTGTGACCTACATGCTTGGGACCCTCATCACACTCGCACCTGCAACACCTGAAGCAAAACCATAGTCGGAGCCCCAATACACTGTTGACTGACACCATCGACAATACCACCGCTATGTTTATGATTATTTACCACAATGTGAAGTCGGCTATTGAAGTTGCTTTACTCTTTGCAAGAAGTAGCCCACCATTAGATAAGCCATCAATGGAAGATGCACTAAAGCTGTTATGAGGGCATTATTCAACAAAAAATTATCTATAAATATATTAGGAGAATAAATTTTATTTTTCAATATAATTAAGAATATAAAGAATAAAATACATTATGTGCTCATTCATGCTAACCTTTATTATTTAAAATATAGAAAAGAATCATTTTTTTTTCAAATGGAACCACATTAATAAAGCAAAAATAAGAATTAATTTCAAATAAAATAATAATTGCACGAGGTCCACACGAACATATATCAGGTACAACTTTGAAAAAATAAATCATAATTGTATTAAAAGTTTTAATTAATAAAAGTATTTTTTTTTTTCAAAATGAGATGTTTCTTTTCTCATTTTTCATTTTATTGTCTTTTTTATCTTGAAGAACTCCTTGATTTCCTCATCCCCTTCTTCATCTTTTGGGTAATTTAATTCCCTATATTCTGAATAATTGAGCTCCCGGTAATCAAAATTCATTAAAAGAATAAATGCCCAATTTTCAAGCCTTGCAAAGACAACATAATTGAGGCCAAAACACAACAAATCTTAATAACCTATGGACAATAAATTATCATAAAATATTTATTGTGAATCAGAAACTCATTGAAATAATTAAACTTTATTATTCTGTGAAGAGGTAGATGTACATTATCTCTAAAAAAAATTAATCTTAATGAATTTAATGATAAATTCATTATATTTTTGTTCTATGCTTTAACCAAAAAGGTCTATAAATACATTAAGAGAAAAAAGTTTATATTCCTTAATATAATTGGGACCATATGGAATAAAATACATTTCATGCTTATTTATGCTAACCTTGTGAAATAGAATCCATAGCTCAATCATGCTAATCTCTCATATTTATTTAATTGACCCTTGTAAAAGAATTATTTGTTTAATTTCCAAATCCTGCAAAACTGAGGTCAAAACACAATGAATCTTAGTAATTTATAGCTAATAAATTAGCATAAAATCCTTTTTACAAATCAAAAACTCATTGGCAATGGAGATACTCTAAATATTCCATTAGTTATATATCAACTTTCAAAACTTTCCAATAAAAATACTTGTATGCATAAAAAACCCCAAGTTCAGTGATTAGAGAAGAAAATGTTTAAGAAGGTTGAGTTAAAGAGGATTCCAACGAAGATAGCGAATCTTGAGAGTTTACGTGTTCGTTATATTCATGGATCGAAGGCAAAATACTTTACAATTGGTTTGTTTTCAATTAGAAATAGAAGATTTAATCTAACTTAATTCTTTATCTGAAAGGAGGTGGATGTATATTAAATATTAATAAACTGAGTGATAAATCCATTAAAATTTTGGTTCTACTATAAAAAAATGGTCTATAAATGCATTAAGAGAATAAATCTTATTTTCCTTAACACTAAGAAAATAAGGAATAAAATACATTTCACTTTATGCATATTCACTGACTTGTAGTGAAACTTGGAATATATGTTTCTGTTAAGATTTCTCAAGAATAAAAATTTCAGCATCTAAACCTGTGCGACAAAACTTATAACTAATTCATGCTAACATCTCCTATTTATTAGCATATAAGGAGTATTATAACACATACATTTATCATTGGCAACCTTGACACCTCATTCAACGTAGATTAATTTGTTACTATTTGTAAGGAAAAGACTATTATGACACCTTGGTCTTAGATCTAATAACAACCAAAAAATATTAAAATAGAACAATAATCACTCTATGTGTGCACGAAAACATTATTATAACAAATCAAATGGATGAATTACATACATGCCCATAAACCCATCTCATGAATTTATTAAAGCATGTAAATTTACCATCCATTTAAAAAACCTCACTCTATGCTACTCCCATTTCAAAAAGTAAAGTACATACAAAGTAATAAGAAAAGACTCACATGCCCCATTTTAAAATCCAAAAATATAAAAACCTAATCACATTGGATAAATGAAAATAAATTTAACTAAAATATTTTTTAACATAAAATAGCTCCTTGATTTAATGATTTACCAACTTCTTCTTCATCTTTTTCTCGACAATCAACCTTGTAAAAGAATAAATGTCAATTTTCAAACCCTACAAAACCAAAAAATTTGAGGCTAAAACACAATTAACAGTAATAGTTTATAGCCAATAAATTAGCATAAAAACATTTCTTATGAATCGAAAACTTATCGAAGAGTCTAACTTAATTCTTTATCAAAAGGAAGGTGGATGCGGGTTACCTTTCAAAAGAAATTATATTTCATGAACTTAGTGATATAAATCTATTAAAGTTTAGTTCTTCTTTTATATCATGTATCATTGGTGAATATGCTTGCATCCCCGACTATTTTGGGACTTTTGTCGTCCTTCCAGCAGCAACCCCAAAACCTATTAGACTCACACTACCATCCTTGACTACACTATTGCCATGTTTATTGCTATTTACCACAAGGTGAATTCGGCTATTGAAGTTGCTTTACTCTGCACAAGAAATAGCCCATCAGATAGACCATCAATGCAAGATGCACCAAAGTTGTTATCAGGGATTATTGTGATCTATAAATACATTAGGAGAATAAATCTTATTTTTCAATATAATTATGAACATAAAAAATAAAATATATTTCCTACTCATTCATGCTAACATATACTAGAATCTATAGCGTACTAATACTAACCTCGAGCAAAAATAAAAATTCTTTCTTTCAAATAGGACAATAATTGCACTAGGTTCATATATATAAAGCAAATATAATAATCAATTTCAAATAGAATAATAATTGTACAAGGTTCGCACAAACAAATATATCAGGTATGTTATAATTTGTTGCCCAATTTTTACTTAAAATCCTAGGTATTGTGAAAAGTGTTGTAATATGCAGATATAACACGCAACAGAAATTAAAAGTTGAACAACAGGATTTTTACATGCTTCAAGTACTACATACTCTACTGCATGAGGCCACGCCTAGAGATAGAAATAATCCACTAATTAGTAATAATTTACAAAATAGATCTTATGGAATTAAAATAATTTAAAGACTCCGTTTTTAAATGAAGACCATGCTATGTATTCTACTAATTAGTTGTTCATATAAGCTCCCATCGACTTAAATCAGCAATGTTAGATTCTCTCCAACTCTGAACTCCTTCAGATGGTTGATCCGGCTTTCTCCCAAAAACCTTCACCTTCTTCTCCCAAAGAATGTATATAAGTAATCAGCACTGCTGAACTCCCTCCAACTCTGAACTTTTTCAGATGGCTGATGCGATCATCTCTCGAAGACCTTCACCTTCTTGTCCCAAAGAATGTATGTGAGTGGAAAATGTCTCACCTTTGAATCACTTTCGTGGCACTATTCAGTTCATCCACTTAGGTTTTTATGTTGAGACTTGGTATATATGCAGTCATGTATTTCCATGAAAATTCCCCTTGAAATCAGATCTTGATTGCTGTATATCTAAAAGGTATTGATTTCTTGATTTATTGTCTTATCCATAAGATTCTCCAAATCTTTTCTTATCTTATCAAAACAAATCAAGAATATATTTAGTTTCAACACATTTGTCACACAAGTGACTTTATTAAATACATTTATGAAATTGGGTGTGATTCCATTTCTTTCATTTCTTCGATGCTGTCAGTGAATGTTTCAACATATTCTCCATGTTTTATTCTAGAATCAGCAAGTGTTCCTGCATCTTGATTTTCTTTAGCATCGGACTGAGGTGCAGGTCACGAGAGTAATGGTGGTGAGTCTGGTCTTGGAGGAAGACTTGCAGAGGTGCAGGACATGGGTATTTCTCTATTCTTCTTTCTTATCAAATTTGCTTCACCATATCAGCTAATGTTTTACTTGTTGTTCTCACCATTGTTTTGTGTTCGTGAAATATTTTGCAAACCACAAGTGCACGGTGTCAATTTTTAATACAACGGTGAGTTGAGTATCGTATCCACAAGAATTGTAATCAAAATTTGCAGCAAGTATTGTAGTTCAAATATTTTATCTAGAAAATTAAGTGATGATTGGTAAACAAAGTAGAATAAGATAAAAATTGTAAAGATAAAACTAGAGTTCTTAGAAGTAATACAACAAACACTTTATGAATAAGAAATTCTAGAGGAATGACTCACCTAATTATCACCTATGTTCTTCCTTTCAAAACATACTAATTCAAGTCAACAATACATGTAAGTCAAGAATTCTTGAGTTCATCAATTTCCTCTCTCAAGTGCCGAATTGATTATGAGTTCTAATTTGCATTTCAATATTTCTATAAAAACTCAAGAATAAAACTCTACAAAGGTTCAATGAATTCTTCTTCAAAACTTCGAAGGTTTTATAAGCTTCTCAACTCTATGATTCCTAGGTTATGTTATCTTTATGATCATGTACAATATTCCCTCTTTCGAGTATCGAATCTCATACATCAAACACTCTCAATTAATGGCCAAATAATCAAGATGTAATACTAAACAAGATATACAAACAAGATGAATAACTTAAATTAGTAATATTTGGAATTCAAAACATAGGATCAAATAAGGTTACAACATCCTCTAGAAAGAAATATTTAGTTCATCATGTATGAATATGACGTCAAGAAATACATAAGAAAGAGCATGGAAATTGTTCACTAATTTGAGAAATGGAAGAAATGGTTGAAGCTCTCATTGTCTCTAAGAATGGCTCACTTCTCTGCCCAATAGCAAGCTCTTACTGTCCAGCAGCCTTCTTTTGTCCAAGAATAACTCCTCACGTCCAGAATCC
Source organism: Paulownia fortunei (assembly GCA_019321725.1). Classification (NCBI taxonomy): domain Eukaryota; kingdom Viridiplantae; phylum Streptophyta; class Magnoliopsida; order Lamiales; family Paulowniaceae; genus Paulownia; species Paulownia fortunei. The sequence continues at coordinate 7,796 of JAGSPU010001169.1, forward strand.
ATTTGGAGGCTCGTTGGAGTCTTTAAAATCAGATGGGAGAAGCCCTAAAGAGGACTAAAAATCCATTTTGCCCCTTTTAACCGTGTGGCAACGTGTAGGCGCTGACTGGACAGCTTGGCACAGCTAGACACTATCTTCAGCATATTTAGTTTTTTTTAAACCCATTTTGGACCACCTTCTAGCCCGAACCGATTTTTTGTGTCTTTATAAGAATTCTAGATCTATGTATTGGCTTTCCACATACACTTGAATGAACTAATTATAATATTTGTGGAGATGCCTAAAACACCAAGATGTATCATAGTAGAAAATTATAGCCCATTGTTGACTCTTGAACTCAATTTTTCTTACTAAGATCAATAGAATTTTTTGTGGTAAAATAGAAGTTATAGATATATCTCTTATCTTTCTATTGGTTAAAGAATAAATTTAAAATCATATTTTAGCAAAGAGTTATGATTGAAATACGAAAATTGTCATTAGTTGCACCATAATTCAGATTCTTCAACATTTCAACCAAGTTTTTGGTTTTTTTTCCATTTTCTTCTCCTTTTGACATTACCTACAAAATTTCAAACTAAATACACAAAAATTAGCAAAAACACTTGAAAATAAACTAAATGATAATCAAAAAGCATATGAATTGTTGCTATAAAACTAACTTATCATTTTGCAATACACACTTACGGCAAAAAGGAATAGTAGCAGAGCAATTTGAAAATATGGTAGAAAGAGAAAGTGAGTTAGGGTATAAATGAGTAAAAGAGAGGATGTTGTAGCATTTATAACTCATGATATCAAAATCCCTAATTCCCACCCAAATGTTGTGATAAATATAAAAAAGATATTAATTCCAGGGATAAATATAAAAAAGATCTATTTTTTCATTCAGTTTTCATACCACAAATATCACTCTTCCAGAATAAAGGAGTTAGTTGAGAGATTGATCATTATCTAAGATTTTATCCCAAAATCAAATCAAATCAAATAGCTATCAATCACTGCTTCAATTCAAATATGGAATGCTCATAAAAGTATGCCTAAATATAATGCGTTTATTTCAAATCAAAGATTATAAAATCATACAGAATATATAGAATGAGAAGTGTGACCAATAGATGTTCTTGCTCAATGTTATAATATCTCAGAACACACTAGTCAGTAGACTCCATGAATTGTGAATCTTAATCCCAGATTTTCATAATATATTTGTGAAACAAAAGCATGATGGATTTAGCCAGTCAATAGCTTTAACTTTATTCCAAGGGGTAGCTTTTTTTCACATGATTTTGCTCTTTCTCATATTCAAGAAAATACAATTTTATGCCACATATGACTAGCTCCACTCCCAAGGATAAATAGCTTTTTTCTGTCAAATGCCTCTAATCATGTTAAAAAATAATTAAAGCACATTTTTTGGGAAATTTTCATGATTCCAGTGCACATATGCTTTTCAATGAAAATCAAAGATGGTTCATTGAATTTTAAACAGTCTGTGCTAATAATGTAGATGATCCTAAATGCAAAATGACTAAGAGAAGTCTTATATTTTTTTATTATTTTCACTGATGCATGCAAATATTGTATCTAGGTATTGCAACATTTCTATTGAACACATCATGCATGAGGTGTTGCAACACTACAAATGACACTTTTTATAACACATAGACTCCAAGAGACTGTTTCAATGCATCAAATCATTGAGAGTCAAGGGCTTTGGTGAAAATGTCAGCTAATTGATTCTTAGTTGTAATATAATCAATGGTCACAAACTTTCTCTCAACTAAATCTCTTATAAAATGGTGTCGAATATCTATGTGTTTTGTTCTTGAATGTTGGATAGAATTTTTAAAGATATTTATAGTACTAGAATTATCACAATATACAATTAAACAACTTTCCTTTATCCCGTAATCTTCCAATATTTGCTCCATCCATAATAACTGAGAACAACAACTACCAAGTGCTATATATTCAGATTATACAGTAGACAGAGAAACACAATTATGTTTTTTGCTATACCATGAAATTAAATTGTTACCAAGATAAAAACAACCTCCAATTGTGTTTTTTTATTTTCAACATCACCTGCCCAATCTGCATCACTATAACCAACCAAGTTAGCATTTGTGTTATTAGAATACCAAATTCCTAAGTCAGCAGTTCACTTACATATCTAATGATTCTTTTAATAGCTTTTAAGTGAGATTTCTTAAGATTTGATTGATATCTAGCACACACACAAATACTAAAACTTATGTCTGGCTTATTGGAAGTTAATTACAAGAGACTTCCAATCATGCTCTTATAGAGGCTAGGATAAACATTCATTCCATTATCATCCTTAGACAATTTCTGATTTGTTCCCATTAAAGTTTTCATGTGTTTTGTGTTTTCCAACCTAAATCTCTTTACTAGTTTTTTAGCATATTTACTTTGAGAAATGAAAATTCCATTCTCAAGTTGTTTTACTTGAAGACCTAGAAAGTAGAAAAGTTCCCCTACCATGCTCATTTCAAATTCTTTAGACATCAAATCAACAAATTCATTTTAATTTTTGTTGAGAGGTAGAACTAAATACTATGTCATCAACATAGATTTGTGCAACGGTGATACTATGCTTAAATCTATTAATGAACAGTGCAATGGAGCTTGTTTTAAACCATATAAAGCCTTTTTTAATTTGTAAACATGGTTGGGGTAATGAAGATCTTTAAATCCTTTGGGGTGGTCAACAAAAGCTTCTTCACTAAGAAAACCATTTAGGAATGCACTTTTAACATCTATTTGTTGAAGTTTGAAACCAATGTGACATGCAATGGTCCAAAAGAAGTCTAATAGAGTCAAGTCTAGCAACAGGGGCAAAGGTTTCATCAAAATCCACCCCCCACCTAAGTGTACCTTTGAGCCACTAGTCTACCGTTGTTTCTAGTTATGTTATCAAATTCATCAGTTTTATTTTTGAAAATCCATTTGGTACAAATAACATTAACACCTTTTAGCTTAGGAACTAATGTCCAAACATCATTTCTAGAAAATTGTTCAAGTTCTAGTTGCATGGCATGAATCCAAAACTTATCTACTAAAGCCTCTTTCACATTCTTTGGTTCAAAAAGAGAAGTGTAACAGACAAATCTTACCATATATCTTTATAGTTTACCTTCTTCTTATCCCGTGTTCTCATACTTTCTGACATACCTCTAATGACCTGATCAGCTGGATGATTTTTTTGAATTCTGCTTGATGGCTCCTTTCTAACTTTTTCAAAAATAGCAAAACTTTTAGTTTCTTCCTTAGATTATGAGGATGTTGCAGCATCCGGAGCAACATCAGCAGATGTTGTAATATCTGGTATTCCAACATCAGTTGACTTTTTCTCTCTGATCAGTTTCTGTTTCTTCACAAAGACTAATGATTTACTCTTTATGTGAATTTCCTGCAAAGTCACGAAAATTATCAATTACCACATAGAAAGATTTAATAACAGTACATGTTCTTATTTTACACACTCTATATGATCAATTATTTGTTGAATTACCAATAAAGATTCATTCATCACTTTTGGAATCAAACTTCCCTAAGTGTTCTCGATCATTGAGTGTGTAACATGACTACCAAATATATGAAAGTGACTGAGATTGAGTTTTTTACCTTTTCATATTTTATATGAAGTCACTTTAGTACCTAATCTCAAGTGTACACAGTTAGTGGTGTAACATGTTGTTTTCAATGCTTCTGGCCACAATCTCCAAGTAAGTTTCTTTGAATTTAATATTACACGTGCCATTTCCTGAAATGTTTTATTTTTCCTTTTTGCAACACCATTTTGTTGTGGTGTTTTAGGAGCAGAAAACTCATAAAAGATTCTATGTTTATCACAATAATTAGAGAAAACAGTATTCTCAAATTCCTTTCCATGATCACTCCTTATTCTTGGAATTTTACATGCTTTCTCATTGCTATGTCTAGCACAAAGCCTTTTAAAAATCATGAAAGTATCAGATTTTTCCTTGATAAAATCAATTCCATGTAAATTTTTAAAAATCATCAACACAAACAAAAGCATACTTTTTACCACCAATACTTTCTACCTGCATTGGTCTCATAAGATCCATGTGCAAGACTTCTAGACAGCGTGTTGTGGTAGTGTGTTGCAACACTTTATGTGATTCCTTTCTTTGTTTCCCAAACTAACATGGCCTACAAACACTCGAGTTTTTCTTTCTAAGCTTTGGCATACCTAGGACAACTCCTGCATTAACAAGCTTATGTAAACTTCAAAAATTCAAATGTCCTAGTTTTTGGTGCCAGAGTTTAGTTTTCTCAGTCCGGGTATTGTAACAATTCAACTTATGTTGTAACTTGTAGCAATTGTCAGATGATCTTCTACTTGTCAATATGCATATGTTAGAATCATCAAACACTTGACATGAATCTTTGTTATATCTGACAAGTATATTCTGATCACACAATTGACTAATACTAATCAAATTAGCCTTTAATCTTTCAATATGTAACACATCTCTCAGTGTTGGAAGTCGATCAACATTCAGTGTCCTATTTCCAATTATTCGTGCTCTAACTCCATCCCTTAAGTTTTGTTTGTCACTTGTTATATGCCTAGAACATCCACTGTTAAAATACTAAGATTCAATAATGTTAGCTTTTAATGAAGTATGAGCCACATGACATGAAAGATCAATTTTCTTGATCCAAATTCTATGTTTAGAATCATTTTTTAATTTAATCTTGATCTTGGGAGTGTTCTTTGCAGAATGTTGCAACACTCCAGAAAATATTGAATTAGTTCTCATACCATTGAGCAAAGCCTTTTTATATTTGAAATAGTTAGGTCTAATATGCTCAAGTATTTAACCAAAATGACAAGTAGGGATAAACCTTTTGGATTTAGGTCTCTGTTTCTTTGACCAAACCTTTTTAGCAAATTCAATTAAGGATTCAATCTTACCAATTTCCTTCACAAAATCTATTTTAGAACTTTTACCTGAGTTATGCAATTCTATACCTTTTGAGGATGAATCTCCACCTGAATATCCTAAACCTATACGGTTTCAATATACTGTCCAATGGAAAGAATTCCATCTAATTGAAATATTTCAGAATTCAAGTTCCTTACAAACTTTATTGTATTTTCAAGTTCTTTCTTAACTCTATCAAGTTCATGTTTTATGTCAGAGGCCAAAAGTTCAAACTTGATCACATCATCTTTGAGTGCCTCCTTTTTCTTTGTCAAGATAGCAACTTGTTTCACAAGTCCTTCATTAGTTTTGCACACTTTAAGCCAATTCTCAAACATCTCTTGGTACTTGCATTGAATGTCCTTGAAACTAGGTCCTTCATTATCACTACTTTCATCAGAATCAGAATTTAGACAAACTTCTAAAGGAGAAACAATTGATTCATACATGTGAGGTGTTGAAACATTTCTGACAATATCCTTTGCAACATGCAATGTTTCTGTCTGTTTCTTCTTTTTTAGGGTGATGAAGGTAAGTGCAACGTGATTGCTAACATATTCTTCCTTTTCCTCTTGGCTGTATTCAGAACCTTCATCACTCCACGTGGTTGTAACACCCACTACTCAACAACTATAAATAAAGTATAATTTGATATGATAGAACCTCTGTGCATGCATGAATTTTTTTTTGTGTTATACTTTAAGAAAGGATAAATTATTTTTTACACGCACAACCCTATTTAAAATACTTGGTCACATATGTCCTGTATATAGCAAGATTAATATTTATATAAAAATACAACACCCAAAACAATGACAATATTTAGATACTTTTTTTTACAATAAAGTTTTAAAAGTGAAATAAAGTATTAGTCTCAAATATAATACAACAAACTCAAAATATAACAAGCCAACAAAATAGCCCAACAGGTCGTCATCCATGTACACACTCTCTCAAACACCTGCAGGAGCTCCAACAGTCGCCCAGCCAGCAAAAGATGCTTCAAGCATCGTCATGCTCACCTACAATACATAAACTATATGAGCTAACGCTCAACAAGTAAAGGTTATGCATGTCAAAGAATAATTCACAATATCAAGTCATGCATCTCAAAATGTTATGCCGACAATGTAATTCCATGCATCAAAATATTTCTCTCAAAATCATTTCTTTTTTGGGCCCCTGACCAATGCTACTATCCCATGCACCGGAAAAGAGCTCTGCACACTGCCATAATCTAATAGCCAATAATGATATAAGCATGCAAATCCATACATACTCACACACATGAAAATCCATGCACACAAGCTTGCAAATCTATGCATACAACTATACATGCTTCGGTGCACTAGTAATGGTCAGTAAAATATTTTCCTTACTCAGAATCATGGCATGCAATGCAAGATTTATCACTATGCTCATATATGATGCTTGCACATGCCAATGCCCATGTATGTATGCTCAATAAACATGAATGACAATAATGCGTGCCCTCTTATATACACATATGATCTATGATATTACATATAAATCACACATTTATCATGTCTATGCATTGTAGTTGCAAATGAATCTTTACTTACCTTTCACTTGCTTGGTGGCTTAGTCTAGATTTGTTTAGTGTTCCTCTCTAACCTTAGATGTAAAATAGCCTGTAATATTACCCAACATCAAGCTCCATTTCCAATTTGGCAAGTTAAAAGCACAAAATCTCATACTAAGATCTTAAATACCAAGCTATCTAGGTAACAATCAAACTTTCACAAACTTGAACCCAATATAATCCCTCAAATACCTTAATTTCTTATCTTAAATATATGTAAACATCATGTAATTGAAGTATTATTACTCTAATAGAATGTACCTAATTATTAGAACTTAATAGCA
>JAGSPU010001200.1:0-15115 GCA_019321725.1 Paulownia fortunei
GGGTTTGCTGTGCAAAAAAATCAATCATTAAAATTAGGGTTTTGTGAATTGTATATCATGTAATATAGAAAATAACTAAGAGAGTAGCGAGAGGGTGGGGTAGGTTAGGGTTTGTCGTGCAAAAAAATTAATGGCAATAATTAGGGTTTGCTTTATTTTATATCATGGAAACACAACACAAAAAAGTATGGTGAGGGTAGGGGTGGTATGGAGTTTATAGTGTAGAAATTTAATATCAATAACTTGAGTTTTTTGCATTATACTTCTTTGAATATATAACAAAAGAGAGAGAGTAAACACAACAAAGAGAGTAGCGAGAAGTTGGGGTGGCTTAGGGTTTGTCGTGCATTGTACTTCTTTACTTGGATCTACTGAATTAACAAAGAGAGTAACTTGAGTTTTTTGCATTGTACTTCTTTACTTGGATCTACTGATATTCCTGCTCCTGATATAACATATCCCAGGAATACCACCCGATCTAACCAGAACTCGCATTTCTTGAATTTGGTATATAACACAGTCTCATGGTGCCATTCTTCTTACGTACAAACAGAACTGGTGATCCCCAAGGTGAAAAGCTCGGTCTGATGAATCCCTTATCCAACAAGTCCTGTAATTGTACTTTTAATTCTTTCAATTCCAAGGGAACCATTCTCTAGGAAGTTTTAGAAATTGGAGACGTTCCTGGTTATATGTCAATAACAAACTCTATTTCACGATCTGATGGCAGTCCTGGGAGATCATCTGGGAATACTTCAGTATATTCCCGTACCACTGGTATTTCACTCAAAATTGGTGGGTGTTGTTCCTTAATGTTCATGACACTCACCAAGTACCCTTCGCAACCATCATCGAGTAATCGTTGTGCCTTCACTGATGAAATCATAGGAAATCTGAAATTATTCACAATGCTGGCAAATGTGAAAGACTCTTTCCCATAAAATTGAAATGTCACCGTCTTTTCCTTACAGTTGATAGTAGCCACATACTTTGACAACCAATCCATGCCCAAAATAACATCGTAATCATTCATATCCAGTACAATCAAATCAACATGTAATTCGCTACCTTTAACAAGTATAGCACAAGCTCTCAAAATTCGATCGGTTTGTCTAGCATCTCCAGAGGAGACTGTTACACTATAACTGATTTTTGCTACATCTGGTATTCTACCCTGCCTCTTCACGTATTCAGTGGATGCAAATGAATGTGGCTCCAAAATCAAATAATACAAGTGTTGGAACACTAGAAATATAAAGTGTACCTGTTACCACCGATGGATTTGCTTCTGCATCCGCCCTGGTCATGGTGAACACCTTGGTTGGTACGTTCTTTTGGCTGGTCTGATTTTGTTTACCTGGGTAAAATTTAGCAATATGTCTCGGTATTCCACATCAATAATACGTCCTGGTATCTATATAGCAGTCTCTAGTATGTTGATTACCACATTTCTGACACAGCTTCTGGCATCGATGCTTTTCCTTGTTCAACTCGTGGCCTCTTATTTTGACCTTCTTGTTGTTGGCCTTGTTCTCCTTGAAATTTAAATCCTGGCTTCTGTATTTGGATCGGCCTCTGCATTTGGGCTGGCCTCTTTTGCCTCACAATCCATCTCTGTCCCTGCTATCTGAATTACTATCGAGCCTCTTGTGCACGAGCGTTTCTCAATTCAGCCTGTTCTGCTACTAGTGCCCTCTCAGCCACCTGTGAAAATGTCACCCCTTGAGTACCTGCCATATTCACATCCCGGTATAACTCTGGCCTCAAACCCTCCAAAAATCTCTCTACTTTAAGTACTTCAGTGCTAACCATGTGCATAGCGAACCTGGACAGTTGTTCAAATTTATGAATATATTCACCAATAGTTATTGTTCTTTGTCGTAGTTGTATAAACTTATCTATCTTCATCATGTGAACTGGGGTCGTGAAATATTTATTTCGAAATAACTCCTTGAATCTGTCCCAGCTTATAGTAGTAATGTCCTCTATGCTGCTGATCACGTCCCACCAATGGCCTGTACTACCGCGAAGCGTGAAAGTGGCACACATTACCCTCTCCTCTACTGGCACCCTGCTATACTGGAACATGCTTTCTAGGGTCCTCAACCAGTCCTTTACTGCGGTACGATCAATCGCATCCTCAAATGTTGGGGGATCCAGCCTCCTAAATCGTTCTCTCACCATATATATATGATCCGCCCACTGTTGGTTTACCTCCATCCGTGGTTGCTCACCATTATCTCTCTATCGAATCAGTTGCTGAATTTGTTCGGACTGTCATTCAATCAACTCTGTTAATCGGTTAATCATTGTATCTCGATCATTAACTAGGGTGGGTGTCTTATTTCTTTGCGCTCTGGCACCACCACTGCTCTCACCATGAGTTCTCAACATTTTGTAGCGCTATTTTATACAAGTTTGACAACATATAGCCAATATAATTCATGGAATATGTCATGCAATATATGATAATATAAAACTTACTGGCGTGGCTGCGCTCCACAAGTTTTAAGATCATGTACATGGACAGTCTACAGAATCAAGAATTGGGCTCTGATACCACTCTGTAACACCCACTACTCGATAACTAGATATCTAATATAATTTGACTTGATAGAACCTGTGTGCATGCATGAGATATTTTTTTTTCTAACACTTTAAGAAAAGATAAATCACTTCTTACATGCACAACCCTATTTAAAATATTTTCTCACACGTAATGTATATAGCAAGATCAGTATTTATATAAAAGCACAACACCCACAACGACCCAATATTTACATACTTATTTATAGTAAAATTTTAAAAGCGAAATATAGTACCTGTCTAAAAATAATACAAGAGACTCAAAATATAACAAGCCAACAAAATAGCCTAACAGGTCGTCATTCATGTACACACTCTTTTAGACACCTGCAGGAGCTCCAGCTGCCACCCAGCTAATAAAAGATGCTTCAAGCGTCTTCATACTCACCTACAATGCATAAACTATATGAGCTAACGCTTAGCAAGTAATGATTATACATGTCAAAGAATAATCCACAATATCAAGTCATGCATCTCAAAATGCTATGCCCACAATGCAATTTTATGCATAAAATATTTCTCTTAAAATTATTTCTTTTATGGGCCCCTGACCAACGCTACTATCCCATACACTGGAACAGAGCTCTGTACATTGCCATAGTCCAATGGCCAATAATCATATAAGCATGCAAATCCATATATACTCATACGTATGTAAATCCATGCACGCGAACCTACAAATCCATGCATAAAACCATGTAAATCCATGCATGTTTCGGTGCACTAGTAGTGGTCAGCAAAATATTTTCCTTTCTCAGAATCATGCCGTGCAATGCAAGATTTATCACAGTGCTCGTATATGATGCATGCACGTGCCAATGCCCATGTATGTATGCTCAGTGAACATGAATGATAGTAATGTGTGTCCTCTGCTTTGTACATATGATCTATGGTATTACATTTAAATCACACATTTACTATGTATATGCATTGTAGTTGCAAATGAATCTTTACTTACTTTTCAGTTGGTTGGTAGCTTAGTTTAGATTTGTTTATTGTTCTCCTCCAATCTTAGATGTAAAATAGCCTGTAATATTACCAACATCAAGCACCATTCCCAATTTGACAAGTTGAAAGCATAAAATATCATACTAAGACTTTAAACACCAAGCTATCTAGGCTTTACAAACTAAAACCCAATCTAGTCCCTCCAATACCTTAATTTCTCATCTTAGATACATGTAAACATCATATAATTGAAGTATTATAACTCTAATATCATGAACCTAATTGTTAACACTCAATAGCAATATGTTTAGGTTGAAATATACCAAGTTATCAAATGGGACAGATTCAAATTTTCATATTTACTTGCTGTCCAATTTATTTGCAGGATAATTTTGACATCCCTGAACATATCCAATCACTCCCAAATTTTTACCACACTTAGATAACATGTATAAATGTAACCATATCATAGAATTGCTAAAATTCATGGATATAGCTTCCCAAGTTCAGCTCCTTTCACAGCATAGTGAAATAATTTTTTTTTCTATCGTGACAGTTTTACGCATTTCATGACATTAATGGTTTTGGCACCCTTACGTATATTCAATCTCTTCCACATTTTTACCACACTTATATAACATATACACAGAGCCAACCAGGTTATATTGTTGCCAAAAGTAATGGATTTAGCTCCCCTAATTCAGTCTCCTTCACAGCACACGAAAACAGATTTTGCTACTCTGATAGTTTGAGTGTTTCTCCAATATCATTCTCTATTTCAATTTCTAACCGATCAAAATTCATTCCAATACTCTTAACTCATATGTAAACATGTATATGATGATAATTACAGGTTTTATTCAACATACCATACACTTTTGAAGCCTAAAACACAAAAATACAGCAAAGTGATAGTTTCTAGCACAAGTGTTTTCTATCAAATATTTCCAACCACAAACCCTTTTCTTTATGCATCAAAGCCTATCTAATAACATCCTAACATATTTATAAACAGTATTCAAAGGTTAATAAGCTAATAAACCTCAAAATAAATCTAAAAGTCATGCCAAACCCGTAAGTTAAGCTCACCTTGCATAGTTTTCTACTTGAACTTGGTTATATCTCCTTCCCTTTGCTTGTTTTGCCTCCTTTTTTGGTTGGAATCACTTAGGACCTATTTAGAGATATTTTTCCATGTATTTAGAATCTAAAATGGTTCAGAATAAGGATCAAGTAGTGGCTGTTAGTTTAAGAGTGAAGAATAGGTTGAGGTGCTAGCTTGATAAGTCTAAGCATGAGGTGGCATAAGCTTGAGGTGGCATGTAATGGTATAATCTGATTTTCTCCCTTATCTTGCAGCCCTAATCTTGTGTGTCTCACATATTCCTATTTGGTTGCAACCTATCTTCATCGCCATTCATTCCATAGCTAATTCCTATATCCGTTCATTAGGTTCTTCACCCGAAAATCATCGGTTCTTGCCCGATTGATAAGTTTGTGCACCGATAGTGTTACAAACCTATGAATCTAGTTATATAACATTTAAATTATAATATTTTATGTCTAGTTGTCCCAAGTGTATGATTTAAATATACATATAATATTAAAATTCATGATCGAACCAACTTACTGTCTATAAACTTTTCGGTGACACCTTCCGAACTCCTAAGGTTACCACGTGTAACCTAGCACTATTCACTATATTGATACCTCAATTTCTTCTTATCTCAATACAAAATCAACCACTTAGGTTAGGGGATTCAATAATCAATACCGTGCGAAAGCTTCAAAATTAAGTTTTCAATGATTAAAAATGCCGTATAAAATAAAATAAATTATATGACATCATATCAATGCAAATAGCACACAATTAATATGTAATGCATGAATTATATTTGGCCATGTGAGTAGTAAGTGGCTCAGGTATCACAGGGTTGGCCTAAGGTTTGTAATATAAAAACATTAATAGCAATAACTAGGGTTTTTTGTATTATGCATCTTAAAATACAGAACTCAAGAGATAGAGTAGCGAGAGGATTAGGTTGGCCAAGGGTTTGCTGTGTAAAAAAATCAATTGTTAAAATTAGGGTTTTGTGAATTGTACATCATGTAATAAAGAAAACAACAAAGAGAGTAGCAGGAGGGTGGGGTGGGTTAGGGATTATCATGCAAAAAAATTAATGGCAACAATTAGGGTTTACTGTATTTTATAACATGGAAATACAACATATAAGAGTATAGTAAGAGGATGGGGGTGGTATGGAGTTTACAATGCAAACATTTAATATCAGCAACTTGAGTTTTTTGCATTATACATCTTTGAATATATAACAAAAGAGAGAGATTAGTGAAAACGTGGGGTGGTCAAGGGTTTGTAGCGTAAAAATATAAATTGTAGTAATTAGGATTTTTTTGGAATGTATACCTCAAAATATAGAATACTAGATAGAGATAGCGAGGGGGTAGGGGTAGCCTAAGGTTTTTAGTATGAAAATTTTAAAAGCAATAACTATGATTTTTTGAATTATGTATGTTAAAAAACAAAACTCAAGAGAGAGACTAGCGAGAGGATAGGGTTGGCCAAGGGTTTGTTGTGCAAACATATCAATCGCAAAAATTAGGGTTTTATGGATTATACATCATGGAATACTGAACAGAACAAAGAGAGTACGAGAGGTTGGGGTGGCTTGGAGTTTGTCGTGCAAAAGAATTAATAGCAATAATTATGATTTTCTATATTTTATATCATGAAAAACACAACACATAAGAGAATAGTGAGAGGATGGGGGTGGTATAGAGTTTATAGTGTAAAAATTTAATATCAATAACTTGAGTTTTATGTATTGTAAATATTCGAATACTTAACAAAACAGAGAGAGTAGCAAAAAGTGGGGGTGGTTAAGGGTTTGTAGTGCAAAAATTTAAATAGCAGTAATTTGGGTTTTTTGGAATATACACCTTGAAATATAGAATACTAGATAGAGAGTAGTGAGGGGGTGGGGTTAGCCTAGAGTTTGTAGTATGAAAACATTAATAGCAATAACTAGAGTTTTTTGTATTATGCATTTTAAAATCCAGAAATCAAGAGAGAGAGTAGCGAGAGGATAGGGTTGGCCAAGGGTTTGTGCTCTGCAAAAAAATCAACCAATAAAATAAGAGTTTTGTGAATTGTACATCATGCAATATTGAACACAACAAAGAGAGTAGCGAGATGGTGGAGTGGGTTATGGTTTGTCGTGCAAAAAAATTAATGGCAATAATTAGGGTTTGATGTATTTTATATCATCGAAATGTAATACATAAGAGTATAGTGAGAAGGTAGGGGTGGTATGGAGTTTATAGTGCAAACATTTAATACCAATAACTTGAGTTTTTTGCATTGTACTTCTTTGATATATAACAAAAGTCAGAGATTAGTGAAAATGTGGGGGTGGTCAAGGGTTTGTAGCGCAAAAATATAAATTATAGTAATTAGGGTTTTTTGAAATGTACAGCTCGAAATATAGAATACTAGATAGAAATAGCGAGGGGGTAGGGATGGCCTAAGTTTTTTAGTCTGAAAATTTTAATAGCAATAAGTAGGGTTTTTTGTATTATGTATCTTAAAATACAGAACATAAGAGAGAGATGCGAGAGGATTAGGTTGGCCAAAGGTTTGCTGTGTAAAAAAATCAATCGCAAAAATTAGGATTTTTTGGATTGTACAACATGAAATACTGAATAGAACAAAGAGAGTAGCAAGAGGTTGGGGTGGCTTGGAGTTTGTCGTGTAAAAGAATTAGTAGCAATAATTATGGTCTACTGTATTTTATATCATGTAAAACACAACACATAAGAGCATAGTAAGAGGGTGGGGCAGGTATGGAGTTTGTAGTGCAAAAATTTAACAATAAGAGGTAGGCTTGGCATAAAGTTTGTAGTATAAAAATTTTAATAGCAATAATTAGAATTTTTTTAATTATGCATCTTGAAATACAGAACTCAAGAGATAGTAGCGAGAGGATAAGGTTGGCCAAGGGTTTGCTGTGCAAAAAAATCAATCGTTCAAATTTGAGTTTTGTGAATTGTACATCATGTAATATAGAAAACAACAAACAGAGTAGCGAGAGTGTGGGGTGGGTTAGGGTTTGTCGTGCAAAAATTAATGGCAACAATTTGGGTTTGTTGTATTTATATCATGGAAATACAACACATAAGAGTATAGTGAGAGGGTGGGGGTGGGATGGAGTTAATAGTGCCAACATTTAATATCAATAACTTGAGTTTTTGTATTGTACTTGTTTGTATATATAACAAAAGAGAGAGAGTAGTGAAAACGTGGGGGTGGTCAAGGGTTTCTAGCGTAAAATTATAAATTGTAGTAATTTGGGTTTTTTGGGTTGTACAACTCGAAATATAGAATACTAGATACAGATAGCAAGGGGGTAGGGATGGCTTATGTTTTTTAGTCTAAAAATTTTAATAGCAATAACTAGGATTTTTTGTATTATACATCTTAAAATACAGAACTCAAGAGAGAGAGTAGGGAGAGGATAGGGTTGGCCAAGGGTTTCTGTGCCAAAAAAATCAATCGTTAAAATTAGAGTTTTTTGAATTGTACATCATGCAATACAGAACACAACAAAGAGAGTAGCGAGAGGGTGGGGTGGGTTAGGGTTTGTCGTCCAAAAAAATTAATGGCAACAATTAGGGTTTGCTGTATTTTATATCATGAAAACACAAGGTATAAGAGTATATTGAGAGAGTGGGGGTGGTATGGAGTTTATAATGCAAACATTTAATATCAATAACTTGAGTTTTTTGCATTGTACTTGTTTGAGTATATAACAAAATCGATAGATTAGTGAAAATGTGGGGGTAGTCAAGGATTTGTAGCGCAAAAATATAAATTATTGTAATTAGGGTTTTTTGAAATATATTACACAAAATATAGAATACTAGATAGAGAGTAGCGCAGGGGTAGGGGGGCCTAAGGTTTTTAGTATAAAAATTTTAAAAGTAATAACTAGGATTTTTTATATTATACATCTTAAAAAACAAAAGTCAAGAGACAGAGTAGCGAGAGGATAGGGTTGGCCAAGGGTTTGTTGTGCAAAAAAATCAATCGCAAAAATTAGGGTTTTTTGGATTATACAACATAGAATACTGAACAGAACAAAGAGAGTGACAAGAGGTTGGGCTAGGTTGGAGTTTGTCATGCAAAATAATTATATCATGGACAACACAACACATAAGAGAATAGTGAGAGGATGGGGGTGGTATGGAATTTGTAGTGCAAAAATTTAATATCAATAACTTGAGTTTTATGTATTGTAAATATTCGAATACTTAACAAAAGAGAGAGAGTAGCGAAAAGGTGGGGCTGGTTAAGGGTTTGTAATGCAAAAATTTAAATAGCAGTAATTTGGGTTTTTTGGAATATACACCTCGAAATATAGAATACTAGATAGAGAGTAGTGAGGGGGTGGGGTTGGCCTAGGGTTTGTAGTATGAAAACTTTAATAGCAATAACTAGAGTTTTTTGGATTATGCATCTTAAAATCCAGAAATCAAGAGAGAGAGTAGCGAGAGGATAGGGTTGGCCAAGGGTTTGTGCTCTGCAAAAAAATCAACCGTTAAAATAAGAGTTTTGTGAATTGTACATCATGCAATATAGAACACAACAAAGAGAGTAGTGAGAGGGTGGAGTGGGTTATGGTTTGTCGTGCAAAAAAATTAATGGCAATAATTAGGGTTTGATGTATTTTGTATCATCGAAATATAATACATAAGAGTATAGTGAGAAGGTAGGGGTGGTATGGAGTTTATAGTTCAAACATTTAATACCAATAACTTGAATTTTTTGCATTGTACTTCTTTAAATATAACAGAATTGAGAGATTAGTGAAAATGTGGGGGTGGTCCAGGGTTTGTAGCGCAAAAATATAAATTATAGTAATTAGGGTTTTTTGAAATGTACAGCTCGAAATATAGAATACTAGATAGAGATAGCGAGGGGGTAGGGATGGCCTAAGTTTTTTAGTCTGAAAATTTTAATAGCAATAAGTAGGGTTTTTTGCATTATGCATCTTAAAATACAGAACATAAGAGAGAGAGTCACGAGAGGATTAGGTTGGCCAAGGGTTTGCTGTGCAAAAAAATCAATCGCAAAAATTAGCATTTTTTGGATTGTACAACATGAAATACTGAATAGAACAAAGAGAGTAGCGAGAGGTTGGGGTGGCTTGGAGTTTGTCGTGTAAAAGAATTAGTAGCAATAATTATGGTCTATTGTATTTTATATCATGGAAAACACAACACATAAGAGAATAGTGAGAGGGTGGGCAGGTATGGAGTTTGTAGTGCAAAAATTTAACATCAATAACTTGAGTTTTTTGTATTGTAAATATTTGAAGTCTTAACAAATAAGAGAGAGTAGCGAAAAGGTGGAGTGGTTAAGGGTTTGTAGTGTAAAAATTTAAATAGTAGTAATTTGCATTTTTTGGAATGTAGCGAGGGGGTAGGGTTGGCCTATGGTTTGTAGTATGAAAACTTTAATAGTAATAACTATGGTTTTTTGTATTATGCATCTTAAAATTCAGAAATCAAGAGAGAGTGTACCGAGAGGATAAGGTTAGCCAAAGGTTTGTGCTGTGCAAAAAAATAAACCGTTAAACTGAGAGTTTTGTCAATTGTATATCATGCAATACAGAACACAACAAAGAGAGTAGCGAGAGGGTGGGGTGGGTTAGGTTTTGTCATATAACAAAAGTGATAGATTAGTCAAAACGTAGGGGTGGTCAAGGGGTTTGTAGCGCAAAAATATAAATTGTAGTAATTAGGGTTTTTTGGAATGTATACCTCGAAATATAGAATACTAGATAGAGAGTAGCGAGGGGTAGGCTTGGCCTAAGGTTTGTAGTATAAATTTTAATAGCAATAATTAGGGCTTTTTTAATTATGCATCTTGAAATATAGAACTCAAGAGAGACAGTAGCGAGAGGATAGGGTTGGCCAAGGATTTGATGTGCAAAAAAATCAATCGTTCAAATTTGGATTTTGTGAATTGTATATCATGTAATATAGAAAACAACAAATAGAGTAGCGAGAGTGTGGGGTGGGTTAGGGTTTGTCGTGCAAAAAAATTAATGGCAATAATTAGGGTTTCCTGTATTTATATCATGGAAATACAACACATAAGAGTATAGTGAGAGGGTGGGGGTGGGATGGAGTTTATAGTGCAAACATTTAATATCAATAACTTGAGTTTTTGTATTGTACTTGTTTGTATATATAACAAAAGAGAGAGAGTAGTGAAAACGTGGGGGTGGTCAAGGGTTTCTAGCGTAAAATTATAAATTATAGTAATTTGGGTTTTTTGGAATGTACAACTCGAAATATAAAATACTAGATACAGATAGCGAGGGGGTAGGGATGGCCTAAGTTTTTTAGTTTAAAAATTTTAATAGCAAGAACTAGGATTTTTTGTATTATACATCTTAAAATACAGAACTCAAGAGAGAGAGTAGAGAGAGGATAGGGTTGGCCAAGGGTTTCTGTGCAAAAAAATCAATCGTTAAAATTAGAGTTTTTTGAATTGTACATCATGTAATAGAGAACACAACAAAGAGAGTAGCGAGAGGGTGGGGTGGGTTAGGGTTTGTCGTCCAAAAAAATTAATGGCAACAATTAGGGTTTGCGGTATTTTATATCATAAAAACACAAGATATAAGAGTATATTGAGAGAGTGGGGGTGGTATGGTGTTTATAATGCAAACATTTAATATCAATAATTTGAGTTTTTTGCATTATACTTGTTTGAGTATATAACAAAATTGATAGATTAGTGAAAACGTGGGGGTAGTCAAGGATTTGTAGCGCAAAGATATAAATTATTATAATTAGGGTTTTTTGAAATATATAACACAAAATATAGAATACTAGATAGGGAGTAGCGAGGGGGTAGGGGGCCCTAAGGTTTTTAGTATGAAAATTTTAAAAGCAGTAACTAGGATTTTTTGTATTATACATCTTAAAAAACAAAACTCAAGAGACAGAGTAGCGAGAGGATATTGTTGGCCAAGAGTTTGTTGTGCAAAAAAATCAATCTTAAAAATTAGGGTTTTTTGGATTATACACATAGAATACTGAACAGAACAAAGGGTGTAGCGAGAGGGTAGGGTGGCTTGGAGTTTGTTATGCAAAAGAATTAATAGAAATAATTATGATGTTCTATATTTTATATTATGGAAAATACAACACATACGAGAATAGTGAGAGGATGGGGGTGGTATAGAGTTTGTAATGCAAAAATTTAATATCAATAACTTGAGTTTTATGTATTGTAAATATTCGAATACTTAACAAAAGAGAGAGAGTAGCGAGAGGATAGGGTTGGCCAAGGGTTTGTTGTGCAAAAATATAAATCGCAAAAATTAGGGTTTTTTGGATTATACATCATGGAATACTGAACAGAACAAACAGAGTACCGAGAGGTTGGGGTGGCTTGGAGTTTGTCGTGCAAAAGAATTAATAGCAATAATTATGATTTTCTATATTTAATATCATAAAAACACAACACATAAGAGAATAGTGAGAGGATGGGGGTGGTATAGAGTTTGTAGTGTAAAAATTTAATATCAATACCTTGAGTTTTATGTATTGTAATATTTCAATACTTAACAGAAGAGAGAGAGTAGTGAAAAGGTGGGGGTGGTTAAGGGTTTGTAGTGCAAAAATTTAAATAGCAGTAATTTGGGCTTTTTGAAATATACACCTCGAAATATAGAATACTAGATAGAGAGTAGTGAGGGGGGTGGGGTCGGCCTAGAGTTTGTAGTACGAAAACTTTAATAGCAATAACTAGAGTTTTTTATATTATGCATCTTAAAATCCAGAAATCAAGAGAGAGAGTAGCGAGAGGATAGGGTTGGCCAAAGGTTTGTGCTCTGCAAAAAAATCAACCGATAAAATAAGAGTTTTGTGAATTGTACATCATGCAATATTGAACACAACAAAGAGAGTAGCGAGAGGTGGAGTGGGTTATGGTTTGTTGTGCAAAAAAATTAATGGCAATAATTAGGGTTTGATGTATTTTATATCATCGAAATATAATACATAAGAGTATAGTGAGAAGGTAGGGGTAGTGTGGAGTTTGTAGTGCAAACATTTAATACCAATAACTTGAGTTTTTTGCATTGTACTTCTTTGAATATATAACAAAAGTGAGAGATTAGTGAAAATGTGGGGGTGGTCAAGGGTTTGTAGGGCAAAAATATAAATTATAGTAATTAGGGTTTTTTGAAATGTACAGCTCGAAATATAAAATAATACATAGAGATAGTGAGGAGGTAGGGATGGCCTAAGTTTTTTAGTCTGAAAATTTTAATAGCAATAAGTAGGGTTTTTTGTATTATGTATCTTAAAATACAGAACATAAGAGAGAGAGACGCGAGAGGATTAGGTTGGCCAAAGGTTTGCTGTGTAAAAAAATCAATCGCAAAAATTAGGATTTTTTGGATTGTACAACATGAAATACTGAATAGAACAAAGAGAGTAGCGAGAGGTTGGGGTGGCTTGGAGTTTGTCGTGTAAAAGAATTAGTAGCAATAATTATGGTCTACTGTATTTTATATCATGTAAAACACAACACATAAGAGCATAGTAAGAGGGTGGGGCAGGTATGGAGTTTGTAGTGCAAAAATTTAATATCAATAACTTGAGTTTTTTGCATTGTAAATATTTGAATACTTAACAAAAGAGAGAGAGTAGCGAAAAGGAGGGGGTGGTTAAGGGTTTGTAGTGTAAAAATTTAAATAGCAGTAACTTGGATTTTTTGGAATGTACACCTCGAAATATAGAAAACAAGATGGAGAGTAGCAAGGGGGTAGGCTTGGCTTAGGGTTTGTAGTATGAAAACTTTAATAGCAATAATTAGGGTTTTTTGAATTATGCATCTTCAAATACAAAACTCAAGGGAGAGAGTGGCGATAGGATAGGGTTGGCCAAGGGTTTGCTGTGCAAAAAAATCAATCGTTCAAATTAGGGTTTTGTGAATTGTACATCATGTAATATAGAAAAGAACAAAGAGAGTAACGAGAGTAATAGCAGTAATTTGTATTTTTTGGATTGTACACCTTGAAATATAGAATACAAGATAAAGAGTAGTGAGGGGGTAGGGTTTGTAGTATGAAAACTTTAATAGCAATAACTAGGGTTTTTTGTATTATGCATCTTAAAAAATAGAAATAGAGAGAGAGAGTAGCGAGAGGGTAGGGTTGGCCAGGGTTTGTACTCTGCAAAAAACATCCATCGTTAAAATTAGAGTTTTGTGAATTGTACATCATGCAATACAGAACACAACAAAGAGAGTAGCAAGAGGGTGGGGTGGGTTAGGGTTTGTCGTGCAAAAAAATTAATGACAATAATTAGGGTTTGCTGTATTTTATACCATGGAAATACAACATATAAGAGTATAGTGAGGGGGTAGGGTTGGCCTACGGTTTGTAGTACGAAAACTTTAATAGCAATAACTAGGATTTTTTGTATTATGCATCTTAAAATTCAGTAATCAAGAGAGAGTGTAGCGAGAGGATAGGGTTAGCCAAAGGTTTGTGCTGTGCAAAAAAATAAACCGTTAAACTGAGAGTTTTGTCAATTGTATATCATGCAATACAGAACACAACAAAGAGAGTAGCGAGAGGGTGGGGTGGGTTAGGTTTTGTCATGCAAAAAAATTAATGGCAATAATTAGGGTTTGCTGTATTTTATATCATGGAAATACATTACATAAGAGTATAGTGAGAGGGTGGGGGTGGTATAGAGTTTTTATAGTGCATACATTTAATACCAATAACTTGAGTTTTTTGCATTGTACTTCTTTGAATATATAACAAAAGTGATAGATTAGTGAAAACGTAAGGGTGGTCAAGGGTTTGTAGCGCAAAAATATAAATTGTAGTAATTAGGGTTTTTTGGAATGTATACCTCGAAATATAGAATACTAGATAGAGAGTAGCGAGGGGTAGGCTTGGCTTAAGGTTTGTAGTATTAAAACTTTAATAGCAATAATTAGGGTTTTTTTAATTATGCATCTTGAAATACAGAACTCAAGAGAGACAGTAGCGAGAGGATAGGGTTGGCCAAGGGTTTGCTGTGCAAAAAAATCAATAGTTCAAATTTGGGTTTTGTGAATTGTGCATCATGTAATATAGAAAACAACAAACAGAGTAGCGAGAGTGTGGGGTGGGTTAGGGTTTGTTGTGCAAAAAAATTAATGGCAACAACTTGGGTTTGCTGTACTTATATCATGGAAATACAACACATAAGAGTATAGTGAGAGGGTGGGGTTGGTATGGAATTTACAATGCAAACATTTAATATCAGCAACTTGAGTTTTTTGCATTGTACTTCTTTAAATGTATAACAAAAGAGAGAGATTTGTGTAAACGTGGAGTGGTCAAGGGTTTGTAGCGCAAAAATATAAGTTATGGAAATTAGTGTTTTTTGGAATGTATACCTTAAAATATAGAATGCTAGATAGAGAGTAGCGAGGGGGTAGGGGTGGCCTAAGTTTTTTAGTTTAAAAATTTTAATAGCAAGA
>JAGSPU010001046.1:0-15021 GCA_019321725.1 Paulownia fortunei
TAAATAGTGTATATGAACAAAATTCTTTATTATTTATTTACAATGTATAATCTATATAAGTAGTTGATAAAATTAGGATTTAGTAATATAAACTTCTCTTAGTGTATATTTTATGATTTTATTAATTTATTTGGTTAATATGAGTAATTTAATGATTTGAATTTTGTACGTAAAGTGATGTATATTTAGGACTGTGTTCTATAAGAAATTTTGTGATTTTATTTACTATTATATTTAATTAAGTATTTAATTTAATTTATTTAAAATGGTGGTGTGAACAATATTTATTATTTATTTATAGTTTATTCTATGAGTAAAACAAAATAAAATATATAATTTAAAAAACGTATATATTGTATATTTTAATTTGTGTTGATTTTTTTGAAAATTTCAAGTTAGAAATTGCATTTTCTTGCATGTATTATTTTATTTTGAAAATTAGTATTTTAGTTACATTACAATATAACTAAAAAATAGTATATTCTATGGTATTTTATTTATTTAGTATGACTAATTTATTGATTTGATAGTGTACGTAAATTAGTGTGTATCATTTTATTATTATAATAGTGTATGTGAACAAAATATTTATTATTTATTTACAATGTATAATCTATATAAGTAGTTGATAAAATTATGATTTAGTAAATAAACTTCTATTTAGTGTATATTCTATGATTTTATAATTTATTTTGTTAATATGAGTATTTAATGATTTAAATATTGTACGTAAAGTGATGTATATTTAGGATTGTGTTCAATAAGAAATTTTGTGATTTATTACAATTATATTTAAAATAAGTATTTAATTTATTTAAATGCTGGATGTGAACAAAACTATTTATTATTTATTTACTATGTATATTCTATGAGTAATCAAAATAAAATTTATGATTTAAAAAATATATATGTTTATTTTAATTGTGTTTTATTTTTTGCAAATTTCAAGTTACAATTGTATTTCTTGCATGTATTATTTTATTTGAAATTATATTTTAGTTACATTACAATATAACTAAAAAATATATATTCTAAGTTTTTATTTATTTAGTAGGACTAATTTATTGATTTGAATAGTGTACGTAAATTAGTGTGTATCATTTTTTATTTAAATAGTGTATGTGAACAAATATTTATTATTTATTACAATTGTATAAATATATAAGTAGTTGATAAAATAATGATTTAGTAAATAAACTTCTCTTAGTGTATATTTTATGATTTTATTACTTTTTGTTTAATATGAGTAATTTAATGATTTGAATGTTGTATGTAAAGTGATGTATATTAGGATTGTGTTGAATAAGAAATTTTGGAATTTTATTCACAATTATATTTAAAATAAGTATTTAATTTATTTAAATGGTGGATGTGAACATGTATTTATTATTTATTTACTATGTATATTCTATGAGTAATCAAAATAAAATTTATATTTAAAAAATATATATTTATATTTTAATTTGTTTTAATTTTTTGAAAATTTCAAGTTACAAATTGTATTTTCTTGCATTGTATTATTTATTTTGAAACGTAGTATTTTAGTTACATTACAATATAACTAAAAATTGTATATTCTATGCGTATTTATTTATTTAGGAGGACTAATTTTTTTGATTTGAATGGTGTACTTAAATTAGTGTGTATCATTTTTACTTATTTAAATAGTGTATATGAACAAAATTCTTTATTATTTATTTACAATGTATAATCTATATAAGTAGTTGATAAAATTATGATTTAGTAAATAAACTTCTCTTAGTGTATATTTGTATTTTATTAATTTATTTGTTTAATATGAGTAATTTAATGATTTGAATGTTGTACGTAAAGTGATGTATATTTAGGATTGTGTTGAATAAGAAATTTTGGGATTTTATTCACAATATATTTAAATAAGTATTTAATTTATTTAAATGGTGGATGTGAACATTTATTATTATTTATTACTATGTATATTCTATGAGTAATCAAAATAAAATTTATAATTTAAAAAATGTGTGTATTTATATATTTTAATTTTTTTGAAAATTTCAAGTTACAAATTGTACTTTTTTGCATTGTATTATTTTATTTTGAAACGTAGTATTTAGTTACATTACAATATAACTAAAAAATTGTATATTCTATGCGTATTTTATTTATTTAGGAGGACTAATTTTGATTTGAATGGGTGTACTTAAATTAGTGTGTATCATTTTACTTATTTAAATAGTGTATATGAACAAAATTTCTTTATTATTTATTTACAATGTATAATCTATATAAGTAGTTGATAAAATTAGGATTTAGTAATATAAACTTCTCTTAGTGTATATTTTATGATTTTATTACTTTATTTGATTAATATGGTAATTTAATGATTTGAATGTTGTACGTAAAGTGATGTATATTAGGATTTGTTCAATATTAAAATTTTCTAATTTTATTTATATTATAATATAAGTATTTTATTTATTTAAATGGTTTACGTGAACAAGTATTTATTATTTATTTACAATGTATATTATATGAGGAATCAAAATAAAATTTATAATTAAAAAATATATATATTGAATAATATTTTGTGTTTTAATTTTTGAAAATTTCAAGTTACAAAGTGTATTTCTTGCATTGTATTATTTTATTTTCAAAATACTATTTTAGTTATATTACAATAATGTAAAAAATAGTATATTCTATGAGTATTTTATTTATTTAGTAGGACTAATTTTTTGATTGTTTGAACGATGTACGTAAATTAGTGTGTATCATTTTATTTATTTAATTAGTGTATGTGAACAAAAATATTTATTATTTATTTACAATGTATATCTATATAAGTAGTTGATAAATCATTATTTAGTAAATAAACTTCTCTTAGTGTATATTTTTATGATTTTATTACTTTGTTTGTTTAATATGAGTAATTTAATGATTTGAATGTTGTATGTAAAGTGATGTGTATTTAGGATTGTGTTGAATAAGAAATTTTGGATTTTATTCACAATTATATTTAAAATAAGTATTTAATTTATTTAAATGGTGGATGTGAACATTGTATTATTATTTATTTACTATGTATATTCTATGAGTAATCAAAATAAAATTTATAATTTAAAAATGTGTTATATATTTTAATTTGTGTTTTAATTTTTTGAAAATTTCAAGTTACAAATTGTACTTTTTTGCGTTGTATTATTTTATTTTGAAACGTAGTATTTTAGTTACATTACAATATAACTAAAAAATTGTATATTCTATGCGTATTTTATTTATTTAGGAGGACTAATTTTTTGATTTGAATGGTGTACTTAATTAGTGTGTATCATTTTACTTATTTAAATAGTGTATATGAACAAAATTCTTTATTATTTATTTACAATGTATAATCTATATAAGTAGTTGATAAAATTAGGATTTAGTAATATAAACTTCTCTTAGTGTATATTTTATGATTTTATTACTTTATTTGGTTAATATGAGTAATTTAATGATTTGAATTTTGTACGTAAAGTGATGTATATTTAGGACTGTGTTCTATAAGAAATTGTATTTTATTTACTATTTATATATTTAAATTAAGTATTTAATTTATTTATTTAAATGGTGGATGTGAACAACTATTTATTATTTATTTACTATGTTATTCTATGAGTAAAACAAATAATAATATTAATTAAAAACGTATATATTGTATATTTTAATTTGTGTTTTGATTTTTTGAAAATTTCAAGTTAGAAATTGCTTCTTGCATTGTATTATTTTATTTTGAAAAATTAGTATTTTAGTTACATTACAATATAACTAAAAATAGTATATTCTATGGGTATTTTATTTATTTAGTATGACTAATTTATTGATTTGACTAGTGTACGTAAATTAGTGTGTATCATTTTATTTAATAATAGTGTATGTGAACAAAAATATTTATTACTTATTTACAATGTATAATCTATATAAGTAGTTGATAAAATTATGATTTAGTAAATAAACTTCTATTAGTGTATATTCTATGATTTTATTATTTTGTTGTAATATGAGTAATTTAATGATTTAAATATTGTACGTAAAGTGATGTATATTTAGGATTGTGTTCAATAAGAAATTTTGTGATTTTATTTACAATTATATTTAAAATAAGTATTTAATTTATTTAAATGTGGATGTGAACAACTATTTATTATTTATTTACTATGTATATTCTACGAGTAATCAAAATAAAATTTATGATTTAAAAATATATATTGTGTATTTTAATTTGTGTTTTAATCTTTTGCAATTTCAAGTTACAAATTGTATTTTCTTGCATGGTATTATTATTTTGAAAAATTATATTTTAGTTACATTACAATATAACAAAAAATAGTATATTCTATGAGTGTTTTATTTATTTAGTAGGACTAATTTATTGATTTGAATAGTGTACGTAAATTAGTGTGTATCATTTTATTATTTAAATAGTGTATGTGAACAAAAATATTTATTATTTATTTACAATTTATAATATATATAAGTAGTTGATAAAATAATGATTTAGTAAATAAACTTCTCTTAGTGTATATTTTATGATTTTATTACTTTGTTTGTTTAATATGAGTAATTTAATGATTTGAATGTTGTATGTAAAGTGATGTATATTTAGGATTGTGTTGAATAAGAAATTTTGGGATTTTATTCACAATTATATTTAAAATAAGTATTTAATTTATTTAAATGGTGGATGTGAACATGTATTTATTATTTATATACTATGTATATTCTATGAGTAATCAAAATAAAATTTATAATTTAAAAAATATATATTGTATATTTTAATTTGTGTTTTAATTTTTTGGAAATTTCAAGTTACAAATTGTATTTTCTTGCATGGTATTATTTTATTTTGAAACGTAGTATTTTAGTTACATTACAATATAACTAAAAAATTGTATATTCTATGCGTATTTTATTTATTTAGGAGGACTAATTTTTTGATTTGAATGGTGTACTTAAATTAGTGTGTACATTTTACTTATTTAAATAGTGTATATGAACAAAATTCTTTATTATTTATTTACAATGTATAATCTATATAAGTAGTTGATAAAATTATGATTTAGTAAATAAACTTCTATTAGTGTATATTCTGTGATTTTATTAATTTATTTGTTTAATATGAGTAATTTAATGATTTAAATGCTGTACGTAAAGTGATGTATATTTAGGATTGTGTTGAATAAGAAATTTTGGGATTTTATTCACAATTATATTTAAAATAAGTATTTAATTTATTTAAATGGTGGATGTGAACATGTATTTATTATTTATATACTATGTATATTCTATGAGTAATCAAAATAAAATTTATAATTTAAAAAATGTGTGTATTATTATTTTTAATTTTTTGAAAATTTCAAGTTACAAATTGTACTTTTTTGCGTTGTATTATTTTATTTTGAAACGTAGTATTTTAGTTACATTACAATATAACTAAAAAATTGTATATTCTATGCGCATTTTATTTATTTAGGAGGACTAATTTTTTGATTTGAATGGTGTACTTAAATTAGTGTGTATCATTTTACTTATTTAAATAGTGTATGAACAAAATTCTTAATTATTTATTTACAATGTATAATCTATATAAGTAGTTGATAAAATTAGGATTTAGTAATATAAACTTCTCTTAGTGTATATTTTATGATTTTATTACTTTATTTGATTAATATGGGTAATTTAATGATTTGAATGTTGTACGTAAAGTGATGTATATTTAGGATTTTGTTCAATATTAAATTTTGTAATTTTATTTATATTTATATTTAATATAAGTATTTTATTTATTTAAATGGTGGACGTGAACAAGTATTTATTATTTATTTACAATGTATATTATATGAGGAATCAAAATAAAATTTATAATTAAAAAAATATATATATTGAATAATTTATTTTGTGGTTTAATTTTTTGAAAATTTCAAGTTACAAAGTGTATTTTCTTGCATTGTATTATTTTATTTTCAAAATACTATTTTAGTTATATTACAATATATGTAAAAAATAGTATATTCTATGAGTATTTTATTTATTTAGTAGGACTAATTTTTTGATTTGAATATGTACGTAAATTAGTGTGTATCATTTTATTTATTTAAATAGTGTATGTGAACAAAAATATTTATTATTTATTTACAATGTATAATCTATATAAGTAGTTGATAAAATCATTATTTAGTAAATAAACTTCTCTTAGTGTATATTTTATGATTTTATTACTTTTTTGTTTAATATGAGTAATTTAATGATTTGAATGTTGTATGTAAAGTGATGTGTATTTAGGATTGTGTTGAATAAGAAATTTTGGGATTTTATTCACAATTATATTTAAAATAAGTATTTAATTTATTTAAATGGTGGATGTGAACATGTATTTATTATTTATTTACTATGTATATTCTATGAGTAATCAAAATAAAATTTATAATTTAAAAAATGTGTGTATTATATATTTTAATTTGTGTTTTAATTTTTTTGAAAATTTCAAGTTACAAATTGTACTTTTTTGCGTTGTATTATTTTATTTTGAAACGTAGTATTTTAGTTACGTTACAATATAACTAAAAAATTGTATATTCTATGCGTATTTTATTTATTTAGGAGGACTAATTTTTTGATTTGAATGGTGTACTTAAATTAGTGTGTATCATTTTACTTATTTAAATAGTGTATATGAACAAAATTCTTTATTATTTATTTACAATGTATAATCTATATAAGTAGTTGATAAAATTAGGATTTAGTAATATAAACTTCTCTTAGTGTATATTTTATGATTTTATTAATTTATTTGGTTAATATGAGTAATTTAATGATTTGAATTTTGTACGTAAAGTGATGTATATTTAGGACTGTGTTCTATAAGAAATTTTGTGATTTTATTTACTATATATTTAAATTAAGTATTTAATTTAATTTATTTAAATGGTGGATGTGAACAACTATTTATTATTTATTTACTATGTTTATTCTATGAGTAACAAAATAAAATTTATAATTTAAAAACGTATATATTGTATATTTTAATTTGTGTTTTGATTTTTGAAAATTTCAAGTTAGAAATTGCATTTTCTTGCATTGTATTATTTTATTTTGAAAATTAGTATTTTAGTTACATTACAATATAACTAAAAAATAGTATATTCTATGGGTATTTTATTTATTTAGTATGACTAATTTATTGATTTGACTATGTACGTAAATTAGTGTGTATCATTTTATTTATTAAATAGTGTATGTGAACAAAAATATTTATTACTTATTTACAATGTATAATCTATATAAGTAGTTGATAAAATTATGATTTAGTAAATAAACTTCTATTAGTGTATATTCTATGATTTTATTATTTATTTGTGTAATATGAGTAATTTAATGATTTAAATATTGTACGTAAAGTGATGTATATTTAGGATTGTGTTCAATAAGAAATTTTGTGATTTTATTTACAATTATATTTAAAATAAGTATTTAATTTATTTAAATGCTGGATGTGAACAACTATTTATTATTTATTTACTATGTATATTCTATGAGTAATCAAAATAAAATTTATGATTAAAAAAATATATTGTATATTTTAATTTGTGTTTTAATTTTTTGCAAATTTCAAGTTACAAATTGTATTTTCTTGCATGGTATTATTTTATTTTGAAAAATTATATTTTAGTTACATTACAATATAACTAAAAATAGTATATTCTATGAGTGTTTTATTTATTTAGTAGGACTAATTTATTGATTTGAATAGTGTACGTAAATTAGTGTGTATCATTTTATTTATTTAAATAGTGTATGTGAACAAAAATATTTATTATTTATTTACAATTTATAATATATATAAGTAGTTGATAAAATAATGATTTAGTAAATAAACTTCTCTTAGTGTATATTTTATGATTTTATTACTTTGTTTTTTTAATATGAGTAATTTAATGATTTGAATGTTGTATGTAAAGTGATGTATATTTAGGATTGTGTTGAATAAGAAATTGTGGGATTTTATTCACAATTATATTTAAAATAAGTATTTAATTTATTTAAATGGTGGATGTGAACATGTATTTATTATTTATATACTATGTATATTCTATGAGTAATCAAAATAAAATTTATAATTTAAAAAATATATATTGTATATTTTAATTTGTGTTTTATTTTTTTGGAAATTTCAAGTTACAAATTGTATTTTCTTGCATGGTATTATTTTATTTTGAAACGTAGTATTTTAGTTACATTACAATATAACTAAAAAATTGTATATTCTATGCGCATTTTATTTATTTAGGAGGACTAATTTTTTGATTTGAATGGTGTACTTAAATTAGTGTGTATCATTTTACTTATTTAAATAGTGTATATGAACAAAATTCTTTATTATTTATTTACAATGTATAATCTATATAAGTAGTTGATAAAATTATGATTTAGTAAATAAACTTCTATTAGTGTATATTTGTGATTTTATTAATTTATTTGTTTAATATGAGTAATTTAATGATTTAAATGCTGTACGTAAAGTGATGTATATTTAGGATTGTGTTGAATAAGAAATTTTGGGATTTTATTCACAATTATATTTAAAATAAGTATTTAATTTATTTAAATGGTGGATGTGAACATGTATTTATTATTTATTTACTATGTATATTCTATGAGTAATCAAAATAAAATTTATAATTTAAAAATGTGTGTATTATATATTTTAATTTTTTGAAAAAATTTCAAGTTACAAATTGTACTTTTTTGCGTTGTATTTATTTTGATTTAAGTTACATTACAATATAACTAAAAAATTGTATATTCTATGCGTATTTTATTTATTTAGAGGACTAATTTTTTGATTTGAATGGTGTACTTAAATTAGTGTGTATCATTTTACTTATTTAAATAGTGTATATGAACAAAATTCTTAATTATTTATTTACAATGTATAATCTATATAAGTAGTTGATAAAATTAGGATTTAGTAATATAAACTTCTCTTAGTGTATATTTTATGATTTTATTACTTTATTTGATTAATATGGGTAATTTAATGATTTGAATGTTGTACGTAAAGTGATGTATATTTAGGATTTTGTTCAATATTAATTTTCTAATTTTATTTATATTTATATTTAATATAAGTATTTTATTTATTTAAATGGTTTACGTGAACAAGTATTTATTATTTATTTACAATGTATATTATATGAGGAATCAAAATAAAATTTATAATTAAAAAATATATATATTGAATATTTATTTTGTGGTTTAATTTTTTGAAATTTCAAGTTACAAAGTGTATTTTCTTGCATTGTATTATTTTATTTTCAAAATACTATTTTAGTTATATTGCAATATATGTAAAAAATAGTATATTCTATGAGTATTTTATTTATTTAGTAGGACTAATTTTTGATTTGAACGATGTACGTAAATTAGTGTGTATCATTTTATTTATTTAATTAGTGTATGTGAACAAAATATTTATTATTTATTTACAATGTATAATCTATATAAGTAGTTGATAAAATCATTATTTAGTAAATAAACTTCTCTTAGTGTATATTTTATGATTTTATTACTTTGTTTGTTTAATATGAGTAATTTAATGATTTGAATGTTGTATGTAAAGTGATGTGTATTTAGGATTGTGTTGAATAAGAAATTTTGGGATTTTATTCACAATTATATTTAAAATAAGTATTTAATTTATTTAAATGGTGGATGTGAACATGTATTTATTATTTATTTACTATGTATATTCTATGAGTAATCAAAATAAAATTTATAATTTAAAAAATGTGTGTATTATATATTTTAATTTGTGTTTTAATTTTTTTGAAAATTTCAAGTTACAAATTGTACTTTTTTGCGTTGTATTATTTTATTTTGAAACGTAGTATTTTAGTTACGTTACAATATAACTAAAAATTGTATATTCTATGCGTATTTTATTTATTTAGGAGACTAATTTTTTTGATTTGAATGGTGTACTTAAATTAGTGTGTATCATTTTACTTATTTAAATAGTGTATATGAATTCTTTATTATTTATTTACAATGTATAATCTATATAAGTAGTTGATAAAATTAGGATTTAGTAATATAAACTTCTCTTAGTGTATATTTTATGATTTTATTAATTTATTTGTTTAATATGAGTAATTTAATGATTTGAATTTTGTACGTAAAGTGATGTATATTTAGGATGTGTTAATATAGAAATTTTGTGATTTTATTTACTATTATATTTAAATTAAGTATTTAATTTAATTTATTTAAATGGTGGATGTGAACAACTATTTATTATTTATTTACTATGTTTATATTATAGTAAACAAAATTTATATTTAAAAAACGTATATATTGTATATTTTAATTTGTGTTTTGATTTTTTGAAAATTTCAAGTTAGAAATTGCATTTTCTTGCATTGTATTATTTTATTTTGAAAATTAGTATTTTAGTTACATTACAATATAACTAAAAATAGTATATTCTATGGGTATTTTATTTATTTAGTATGACTAATTTATTGATTTGACTAGTGTACGTAAATTAGTGTGTATCATTTTATTTATTAAAATAGTGTATGTGAAAAAAATATTTATTTATTATTTACAATGTATAATCTATATAAGTAGTTGATAAATTATGATTTAGTAAATAAACTTCTTTAGTGTATATTTTGATTTTATTAATTTATTTGTGTAATATGAGTAATTTAATGATTTAAATATTGTACGTAAAGTGATGTATATTTAGGATTGTGTTCAATAAGAAATTTTGTGATTTTATTTACAATTATATTTAAAATAAGTATTTAATTTATTTAAATGCTGGATGTGAACAACTATTTATTATTTATTTACTATGTATATTCTATGAGTAATCAAAATAAAATTTATGATTTAAAAAAATATATATTGTGTATTTTAATTTGTGTTTTAATTTTTTGCAAATTTCAAGTTACAAATTGTATTTTCTTGCATGGTATTATTTTATTTTGAAAAATTATATTTTAGTTACATTACAATATAACTAAAAAATAGTATATTCTATGAGTGTTTTATTTATTTAGTAGGACTAATTTATTGATTTGAATAGTGTACGTAAATTAGTGTGTATCATTTTATTTATTTAAATAGTGTATGTGAACAAAAATATTTATTATTTATTTACAATTTATAATATATATATAAGTAGTTGATAAAATAATGATTTAGTAAATAAACTTCTCTTAGTGTATATTTTATGATTTTATTACTTTGTTTGTTTAATATGAGTAATTT
This sequence comes from Paulownia fortunei, assembly GCA_019321725.1. Taxonomy (NCBI): domain Eukaryota; kingdom Viridiplantae; phylum Streptophyta; class Magnoliopsida; order Lamiales; family Paulowniaceae; genus Paulownia; species Paulownia fortunei. The sequence goes on from JAGSPU010001046.1 coordinate 11,296, forward strand.
AATGATTTGAATGTTGTATGTAAAGTGATGTATATTTAGGATTGTGTTGAATAAGAAATTTGGGATTTTATTCACAATTATATTTAAAATAAGTATTTAATTTATTTAAATGGTGGATGTGAACATGTATTTATTATTTATTTACTATGTATATTCTATGAGTAATCAAAATAAAATTTATAATTTAAAAAATGTGTATTATATATTTTAATTTGTGTTTTAATTTTTTTGAAAATTTCAAGTTACAAATTGTACTTTTTGCGTTGTATTATTTTATTTTGAAACGTAGTATTTTAGTTACATTACAATATAACTAAAAAATTGTATATTCTATGCGTATTTTATTTATTTAGGAGGACTAATTTTTTGATTTGAATGGTGTACTTAAATTAGTGTGTATCATTTTACTTATTTAAATAGTGTATATGAACAAAATTCTTTATTATTTATTTACAATGTATAATCTATATAAGTAGTTGATAAAATTAGGATTTAGTAATATAAACTTCTCTTAGTGTATATTTTATGATTTTATTAATTTATTTGGTTAATATGAGTAATTTAATGATTTGAATTTGTACGTAAAGTGATGTATATTTAGGATTGTGTTCTATAAGAAATTTTGTGATTTTATTTACTATTATATTTAAATTAAGTATTTATTTAATTTATTTAAATGGTGGATGTGAACAACTATTTATTATTTATTTACTATGTTTATTCTATGAGTAATCAAAATAAAATTTATAATTTAAAAAACGTATATATTGTATATTTTAATTTGTGTTTTGATTTTTGAAAATTTCAAGTTAGAAATTGCATTTTCTTGCATTGTATTATTTTATTTTGAAAATTAGTATTTTAGTTACATTACAATATAACTAAAAAATAGTATATTCTATGGGTATTTTATTTATTTAGTATGACTAATTTATTGATTTGACTAGTGTACGTAAATTAGTGTGTATCATTTTATTTATTTAAAATAGTGTATGTGAACAAAAATATTTATTACTTATTTACAATGTATAATCTATATAAGTAGTTGATAAAATTATGATTTAGTAAATAAACTTCTATTAGTGTATATTCTATGATTTTATTATTTATTTGTGTAATATGAGTAATTTAATGATTTAAATGTTGTACGTAAAGTGATGTATATTTAGGATTGTGTTCAATAAGAAATTTTGTGATTTTATTTACAATTATATTTAAAATAAGTATTTAATTTATTTAAATGCTGGATGTGAACAACTATTTATTATTTATTTACTATGTATATTCTATGAGTAATCAAAATAAAATTTATGATTTAAAAAAATATATATTGTGTATTTTAATTTGTGTTTTAATCTTTTGCAAATTTCAAGTTACAAATTGTATTTTCTTGCATGGTATTATTTTATTTTGAAAAATTATATTTTAGTTACATTACAATATAACCAAAAAATAGTATATTCTATGAGTGTTTTATTTATTTAGTAGGACTAATTTATCGATTTGAATAGTGTACGTAAATTAGTGTGTATCATTTTATTTATTTAAATAGTGTATGTGAACAAAAATATTTATTATTTATTTACAATTATAATCTATATAAGTAGTTGATAAAAAATATGATTTAGTAAATAAACTTCTCTTAGTGTATATTTTATGATTTTATTACTTTGTTTGTTTAATATGAGTAATTTAATGATTTGAATGTTGTATGTAAAGTGATGTATATTTAGGATTGTGTTGAATAAGAAATTTTGGGATTTTATTCACAATTATATTTAAAATAAGTATTTAATTTATTTAAATGGTGGATGTGAACATGTATTTATTATTTATTTACTATGTATATTCTATGAGTAATCAAAATAAAATTTATAATTTAAAAAAATATATATTGTATATTTTAATTTGTGTTTTAATTTTTTGAAATTTCAAGTTACAAATTGTATTTTCTTGCATGGTATTATTTTATTTTGAAACGTAGTATTTTAGTTACATTACAATATAACTAAAAAATTGTATATTCTATGCGTATTTTATTTATTTAGGAGGACTAATTTTTTGATTTGAATGGTGTACTTAAATTAGTGTGTATCATTTTACTTATTTAAATAGTGTATATGAACAAAATTCTTTATTATTTATTTACAATGTATAATCTATATAAGTAGTTGATAAAATTATGATTTAGTAAATAAACTTCTATTAGTGTATATTCTGTGATTTTATTAATTTATTTGTTTAATATGAGTAATTTAATGATTTAAATGCTGTACGTAAAGTGATGTATATTTAGGATTGTGTTGAATAAGAAATTTGGGATTTTATTCACAATTATATTTAAAATAAGTATTTAATTTATTTAAATGGTGGATGTGAACATGTATTTATTATTTATTACTATGTATATTCTATGAGTAATCAAAATAAAATTTATAATTTAAAAAATGTGTGTATTATATATTTTAATTTTTTGAAAATTTCAAGTTACAAATTGTACTTTTTTGCGTTGTATTATTTTATTTTGAAACGTAGTATTTTAGTTACATTACAATATAACTAAAAAATTGTATATTCTATGCGCATTTTATTTATTTAGGAGGACTAATTTTTGATTTGAATGGTGTACTTAAATTAGTGTGTATCATTTTACTTATTTAAATAGTGTATATGAACAAAATTCTTAATTATTTATTTACAATGTATAATCTATATAAGTAGTTGATAAAATTAGGATTTAGTAATATAAACTTCTCTTAGTGTATATTTATGATTTTATTACTTTATTTGATTAATATGGGTAATTTAATGATTTGAATGTTGTACGTAAAGTGATGTATATTTAGGATTTTGTTCAATATTAAATTTTCTAATTTTATTTATATTTATATTTAATATAAGTATTTTATTTATTTAAATGGTGGACGTGAACAAGTATTTATTATTTATTTACAATGTATATTATATGAGGAATCAAAATAAAATTTATAATTAAAAAATATATATTGAATAATTTATTTTGTGGTTTAATTTTTTGAAAATTTCAAGTTACAAAGTGTATTTTCTTGCATTGTATTATTTTATTTTGAAAATACTATTTTAGTTATATTACAATATAATGTAAAAAATAGTATATTCTATGAGTATTTTATTTATTTAGTAGGACTAATTTTTTGATTTGAACGATGTACGTAAATTAGTGTGTATCATTTTATTTATTTAAATAGTGTATGTGAACAAAAATATTTATTATTTATTTACAATGTATAATCTATATAAGTAGTTGATAAAATCATTATTTAGTAAATAAACTTCTCTTAGTGTATATTTTATAATTTTATTACTTTGTTTGTTTAATATGAGTAATTTAATGATTTGAATGTTGTATGTAAAGTGATGTATATTTAGGATTGTGTTGAATAAGAAATTTTGGGATTTTATTCACAATTATATTTAAAATAAGTATTTAATTTATTTAAATGGTGGATGTGAACATGTATTTATTATTTATTTACTATGTATATTCTATGAGTAATCAAAATAAAATTTATAATTTAAAAAATGTGTGTTTATATATTTTAATTTGTGTTTTAATTTTTTTGAAAATTTCAAGTTACAAATTGTACTTTTTTGCGTTGTATTATTTTATTTTGAAACGTAGTATTTTAGTTACGTTACAATATAACTAAAAAATTGTATATTCTATGCGTATTTTATTTATTTAGG
>JAGSPU010001007.1:0-14923 GCA_019321725.1 Paulownia fortunei
GTCATTTTAATGCATGTCTGGTATCCAACGACAATTGCCACTAACTCTATGGTGATTAAAAAACGTTTGCGGCCATTGTTTGAGCAGTCTGGTTCAGTTGATGATTTGTTTTTAGCGTGAATGATTTGGGCTGCGAGGCGCTACGAGTTTGGAATCTGGTAAAACGCGGGGGTGCTGCGCATTTGTTACATTTTCAAGGATCTGATAATTTGCGGCGTCGCAATACTTCGAGAACGTTTTATGGTATTGCAGGTCGGGCTTTGTCTGTTTGGGCGACTGAAACATTCGGTCGCAACTGCTTATGGTGATGGGCAAGGTGAATTCGATTACGTGAATGCGCAACTTGATCGTGCACCAGAAGATGCTGTTTTGTCGATCGTGATTGATTCTTATGATGCCATCAACTTTGTCAAAATGTGATTGGCTCTGATTCAATTAAATCAAGAATCATGAAACGTTCAGGTAGAATAGTGTTGCGTCCTGATTCAGGTGATCCAGAACAGATTGATTTAGAGTTATTAAGGTGTTTGGGTGACATTTTTTGGTACTGAAAAAAACGATAAAGGCTATCCGCGTGATTCAACATAATGTTGGTATCATCCAAGGTGACGGTATGAAAGTGATACCATCGTATCACTTTATGAAAAGCTGATGGCAGAAGGGTGGTCAGCTGATAATTTGTCGTTGGTTCTGGTGGTGGCTTGCTACAAGAAGGATTCACACGTGATACCGAACGGTTTGCTATTAAAGCCGCGTATGCCGAGAAATCTAACGGTGATCATCTCAACATTCAAAAAAATGCCTAAAACTGATGTCTCAAAGGCATCAAAAATCAGGACGTTTGAAAGTCATTCAGCGTGACCATAAAATCATCACTGTTTCGCAAAACGAACCTGGTGAAGATCTATTAGAGGTAGTCTACCATAATGGGATTGTGTCACAAATTAATGGTGCGGACATATTGGCTCGCGCCAACAATCATGATTGAAAGGACTAATAACAAGTGGGATTAAACTATCATTTTAGTAAACAACCAAGTGATGACGATATGTCAGTCAAAGTCACCCGACTAGATGAGAAAGCCGCAGCACAAGCATGGCGTCAACGTGATAAACGTGATCATCAACCGATTAGTGAAACCGATACGGGTATGGTTGGCCGTGGCATTAAAGCATTAGGCACTGAATCAGCTATCGGAAAAGATGAAAGAAAAGCGCAAATGCAAGTTTTGTTTAATCAGGGGATGACTAGTTACATTGATTTAGCTTTTGAAATGAACTTAGCAGAATCAACAATAAGACGCTATGGTAAAGAGCTTGGGCTAACATTTATTGATCAAGAATTTTAATCATTATCTTGTTCACAAAATAAGGTTATAAGTTAAGATTAAAGACAAGTAAATAATTACCTTGACATTTTCTAATTTTCAAGGGATAATAGTTTAAAATACTTATATATTTCACATAGAGGTTGCGATTGACATTGCGCCTGCCGGAGCTCTTGTAGGGGTTGATGGTAGGTTAGGGGACGTCGCCGAAATACGTTTTATCTACAAATGAAACGTGTTGGGCTAAGGGTTAAGAACCGTTAGACTGTCGCATACGTGCGGTGAGCTATGGCAACTGTCAAAATTGGTAAATTAAAAAGCCGTTAGACTGTAACCGTGAGGCTCAGACTAATGGCTTTTTATTGTGAATAAGGGGAAGCATGAGTTATCCAACGAATACGAATCAGCATTTAACAATTGAAGACGTCGATACCATTGAATTAGCGCAAAAGTATGGCACACCGCTGTATGTTTATGATGTAAGTCATATCAGACAGACAATCCGTGCTTTTAAACAAGTATTTGAACAAGAAAAGATTCCATTTGTAATTAGTTATGCTGGAAAAGCATTTGCCACAAAAGCAATCTATCAAGTTGTCGCTCAGGAAGGCATTCATGCAGATGTGGTGTCTGGTGGTGAATTATATACAGCGCTAGCTGCTGGTTTCCCAGCAGCGCATTTAAGTTTTAATGGTAATAATAAAAGTTATGACGAATTGACATTTGCTGTTAAAGAAGGTGTCGGAACTATCATTGTCGATAATTTTTTAGAACTAAAATTACTTTCTGAAATTGCTGAAAAAAATGCCATTAAACAGGACATTCTGTTACGAATTTCGCCTGGCATTTCAGCACATACACACGAGTTTATCAGTACGGGTCAGCAAGATAGTAAATTTGGTTTTGATTTAATATCTGGCAGGCGAAAGAAGCTTTTGATATTGCCATCAATGATGATCATTTAAACTTACGTGGTTTGCACGCACATATTGGGTCACAAATTTTTGATGTCACTGGTTTTGAACAAAACGCCGCGCTTCTTGCTGATACGGCTAATGCTTGGGGGTGGCAACCTGAAGTCATTAACGCCGGTGGTGGTTTTGGTATTAAATATACTGATGAGGATAAGCCGTTACCTGAAAGTGAATTTGCACAGGCTATTATCCGTGTATTGAAAGCAAAAGCTGCTGAATATGATTGGAAAATGCCAGAAATATGGATTGAACCTGGACGTTCAATTGTTGGACCAGCTGGAAAAACATTGTATACAATTGGCTCAAGAAAAGACATTCCTGATATTCGTCATTATTTGGCCGTTGATGGTGGTATGGGTGATAATATTCGACCGGCGTTATATCAAGCTAATTACACAGCCGTATTAGCCAATCAACCGAATGCTCAAACTGAAGAAGTCGTTCGGGTTGCTGGTAAATATTGCGAATCTGGTGATGTATTAGTCTGGCAACAAGCCTTACCGGCCACAAAACCAGGGGATATCTTAGCGGTAAATGCAACGGGTGCTTATGGTTATGCCATGGCCTCGAATTATAACCGCAATCCCAGACCAGCAGTAGTATTTGTCGAAAACGGCCAACACCAATTGGTTGTAGAACGAGAAACATTTGAACATTTAGTGTCATTAGACCGAGATTATACTCTAGGAGAATAGTAGAATGCCTGAAAACGAAGCACAACGTTTGATCAACTTTATTGCAAATGCACCCAAAAAAACACCTGTGAAAGTGACCTATAAAGGATCACTTAATGCTGAGGTGCCAGACCAAGTCAAACATTTTGGTAATGATATTTTTGGTCAGTTAATCGGTGATTGGGCTGATGTTGCGCCATTGATTTCAAATTTGCCAGAAGACAGTGTTTTGATTGAAAATGATTCACGTAATTCAGCAGTACCGTTGCTGGACAAAAAGGCTATCAATGCTCGCATTGAGCCTGGCGCTATTATTCGTGATCAAGTTAGCATTGGTGATTCAGCTGTGATCATGCTTGGAGCCGTCATTAATATTGGTGCCGAGATTGGCGCGGGGACAATGATTGATATGGGAGCCGTCCTTGGTGGCCGTGCGATTGTTGGTAAAAAATTCACATATTGGCGCTGGTGCCGTACTGGCAGGTGTGATTGAACCAGCATCTGCCCAACCTGTGCGAGTTGGAGATAATGTTTTGGTTGGTGCAAATGCGGTCGTCATTGAAGGCGTGCAAGTTGGTGACGGTGCCGTTGTTGCTGCTGGTGCGATTGTCACCAAAGATGTACCGGCAAACACGGTGGTTGCTGGTGTACCTGCCAAAGTAATCAAAACAATCGATGAACAAACGCAACAAAAAACCGCTTTAATTGATGCACTAAGGAGTCTTTAATGACAGTTTCTGAAGCAGATATACAGACATTTCGGCGTGAATTACACCAAATACCAGAACTAGCTTTATCCGAATTTCAAACACATGATTATTTGCTCAAAAAAGTTCAGTCATGGCAGACTGATTTTATGACTATAAGAGAGGTACCAGAGCTACCAACAGCTTTGTTAGTAAGATTTGAGGGTTCCCATCCTAAAAGAACAATTGGTTACCGATCAGATATTGATGCTTTGCCAATTACAGAAGATACGCAGCTACCCTTTTCTTCAATACACGATGGTCGCATGCATGCCTGTGGGCATGATGTTCACATGAGTTTGGCTTTGGCCATTACTAAATATTTCAGTGAACATCAGCCAGAAGATCATGTCATTATCTTTTTCCAACCAGCAGAAGAAGAAAAGAGTGGTGGAAAATTAGCTTATGAACTGAATTTATTTGAAGGGCAATGGCGCCCCGATGAATTCTATGGTATTCATGATCAACCTAATTTACCTAGTGGTACTTTGAGTACGTTAGCAGGCACTTTATTTGCTGGTACTGCTGAGTTAAAGGTGGATGTCATTGGCCAAGGCGGTCATGCAGCCTATCCTCACTTGGTTCATGATCCAATTGTAGGCGCCGCGGAGTTGATCACAACGTTACAAACAGTTGTTTCGCGTGGTGTTGATCCAATTGAAGGCGGGGTTGTCAGTATTGGCACAATTCAAGGTGGCTTCGCAAATAACGTTATTCCAGATCGTGTTCATTTGGAAGGTACAGTACGTAGCATGACATTAGCTGGATTGAAAACGATGATGGCACGCATTCAAAAAATAGCTGATGGTATTGCCTTAGCCAATGATTTGACTATCGAAGTGTCTTTGGAAAGTGGCAGTTATTTGCCAGTGGAAAATGATCCGAAATTGGCTGAAAACTTGATTAATTATATGACGGAAGATGACAATATCAACTTTGAATTAGCCAAACCAGCTATGACGGGCGAGGATTTTGGGTATTTATTACAGCATATTCCTGGCGTGATGTTGTGGTTAGGCGTAAATGATTCCCACCCACTTCATAGTGCCAAGCTTAACATTGATGAAGCAGCACTGATGCCCGGATTTTTGGCCTTAAATCCTTTTTAGTTTATCGCATGACGCAAGGAGATTGAAAATGTACGAAAATATTCGTTTAATCACCGCAATTGTAACACCGTTTACAGCCGATGACAGTATTGATTATAACGCGTTGGATGGTTTGATAGAACATCTGCTGCAACATGGTACGCAGGTTTTGTTGTTGCAGGTACAACAGGCGAATCTCCCACATTAACTCACGAAGAAAAGCTGGCTTTAACCACGCATATTGTCCAACAAGTCAGCGGGCGTGCGTTAGTAATTGCGAATGCTGGCTCTAATAATACTAAAGAGTCTGTTATGGCAGCGCGCGAATTAAGTGCTATTGCAGGCGTTGATGGTATTTTAGCGGTTACACCTTACTATAATAAGCCAAGTCAGGCAGGCATGATTGCTCACTTTGAAACCATTGCAGACGCTTCGAGCAAACCAGTCATGCTTTACAATATTCCGGGCCGCACCGTGGTTGGTTTGACATTAGACAGTGTTTTAAAGCTTGCAAAGCATCCAAACATTAACGCTATCAAAGAAACAACTTCGGTTGATTTAATTGCAGCTGAAGTTGCTGTACGACTGATTTCTCAGTTTATACTGGTGAAGATGCGATGACCTTATCAGCTTACGTTTTGTGGTGGGGCGGGTACTATTTCAGTTGCTTCACACTTATATGGTGATGAGATGACAGCGTTATTTAAGCGATGGCTACAAATAATTGGCAAGAAGCAGGCAGATTGCAACGGTATTTGACACCAAGAATGAATGCATTGTTTTGCTTACCCATCTCCAGCACCAGTTAAAACAAAACTGGCTGATCTTGGTTGATTAGAGAAGATGTTCGATTGCCTATTTTAGCCTTGGCTGAAGCTGAAAAGGCACATCTGAATGATTTATTGGAGAATCATGACAAAAAATTATTTTAGCAGGTGGTTTCGGCAAATTAGGTGAGGCGATCCAAAATGGTCTCAAGGCCGATTATGAAATTGTTGGCATTTTAAGTGGTCATCAGCATGATAGTGCTATACCAGTCTGGACATCTCTTGAAGACATTGATGTATCAGCAGATATCTGGCTTGATGTGAGCACACCAGCAACCGTATATGAGAACGCCCAGTATGCAATTGCTCACCATATGGCATTAGTCATTGGTGCGACAGGATTAAGCGATGCGCAAGTCACTCACCTTAAAGCTTCAGCGACAAATGGTATTTTAATTGTCCCAAACTTTAGTTTGTCAGCTGTATGTTAATGCAATTTTCAAAAACGGCTGCGCAATACTTTCCAGATGTGGAAATTGTTGAAGCACATAACCCCAAAAAAGTGGACTCACCCTCTGGCACGGCTAAACAAACTGCACGAATGATTGCGAGTTCACGACAAAAAAGCACCAGCACAAACAAGTGTTGGTGAAGCGCGTGGCGAAAGAGTTGATGATGTGCCTGTGCACGCGATGCGTTTACCAGGTTACATTGCGCAACAAACAGTGTACTTTGGTGCATTGATGAGCAACTTACATTGTCCAAAGCACAACAAGTCGTGCTGCGTTTGTGCCAGTGTCATTATGGCATTAAATGCTGTTACAAAATTAGATCATCTCGTAATTGGACTTGACCAGTTATTAGACTAAAAAGTTACTTCAGTGATGAACTGAAGTAACTTTTTTTATTGATTATAAACACCATCGGCGATGTCAGCTAAAGTATCACGAGAAGGAATAAAGAAAGTTGACCTGATAAAATATCTGAAAATGTGAGTAAATAATCAGACTGTTCTACCATATTTGTTAGCATGCCTTTGGTAACTGACCAATAGCGTGAATACCCAATGAAGTAAGTACCGGTGTTGCCTGAAGCTGGATCTGAAAATGGTACATTCATGCGAACAATTTTTGTTCTTCGCCATTTTTTTCAATTTAGAAGCAACGTTGTGAGCGTTCTTGAATTTATCATCATCTTCTAATTCTAAATCGGTGAATTTTTCACGTCCGATTGCCTTTTCTTGGGTTTCATTATTGAGATGTCCCAAAATCCATATTGTGATGCCACTTTTGGGCAAAAGCATAAGCACCGTTGATGAATTTAGGATCTTCCTCACCAATTAGGGCATAACCAGCAGCATCTTCAACGGCCGGCGCTTCCGTACCATCAATAAAACCAATGATTGCACGTCCCTCAAAATATCGGAATCCTTTAGTTTCATCAACCACATCAGTGATATTTTTTAGAAAACGCATAAATTGTGTCTGCGCTTCATAGACAACAGCCTCATTACTAGCGCGTATGTGGAAAAAAGATCGCCAGTTGAAGCAGGCATTTCGTATTCTGGGCCTTAACACCGCTGAATGTTTCTAACTCAGCAGGTTTGGCTGATTTGGGAAAAGATATTCCCAAGCTGCTTCACTAAATCCAATGGCAACTTTCAAGCTTGATTCTGTTGCTAAATGAGAATCACGAATGCGTAACGAACGAATAATTGCCTGTGAACGGTCAGCAAATTCCTGAATCGCAGCTTGTGTCTTTGCGCGATCTATTCTCTTGAACTTGAGCACGGTGAATTGAACGTGCTCGCCAACATCTTTCCAAACATCTTGTGCTTTAATGGATTAACTGTCATTTTTTCCCTCCAATTATTAAACTAGTGCTATCATACGCTAAATAATCATTTTAATCAATAATCATTCTAAATAACATTAGTTCTAATGTACTATAAATCACATAAAATTCACATTTATCATGTAAAATGAACGTAAATAGGTAATAATATTAGTTTTATGATGATTGAGTAAAATTTTGGAGATTATTAACATTATAATAGCCAATATGAGCAAGGAGAAGTGATATTGGAAATTAGAATCATCGGCGCTAGTCACGCCGGCATAGCGTGTGCGTTACGCGCGAGGAAGAAAATCCAGACAGTAACATTATCATTTATGAAAAGCAAAAAAGTATTGGTTTTGTAGCGCAAAGTATACCGCCTATTTAGGTGGCGATAGTAATTTTTGAAGTTATCAAGTTATACCACAATTGCTGAACTAGAAGAAAAGCATATTACGGTTAAAACACAAATGGTGATTGATGCTGTTGATCTCAATCATAAGTCAATTCACTATGTTGACATGTTTATGGTGTGGAAAAAGAAGATCATTTTGATAAATTAGTCGTTGCGACTGGCTCATATCCCAGTCTGTCCTTAGTCCAAGATGGTTTTTGGATAAACTATATGTTATCAAAAAATTTGAAGATGCGTCAAAATTAAACAATTAATGGCTGAAAGTCGGAGTTGTATTGTGATTGGTGGTGGCGCGATTGGCATTGAAATGGCTAAAATTTTGAGTGAATTAAAAATTGAAACCACAATCATTCATTCTTCAGATTTCATCTTAAACCGATATTTGGATAAAGAAATTGCGCTTGATATGCAAAATGCATTGGTAGAAGATGGCGTTAAAATTGTCACGAATGCTTTGATTAGCAGCATTGATGAAGAAAATCTAGAGATGGTAGTCGAAAAATTAGTCATGTCAAGACAGCTGATGGGCACAATTTTGAGGCTGACGGTATTATTTATGCAACTGGGGTTTAGACCAATTCCTTTTTAGTTGCTAATCAAGTTGCACTGGGTGATCGTGGCGCGATTATTGTAGACGATTACATGCAAACGAGTCATCCGGATGTCTATGCCGTTGGTGATTGTGCGACAACCAAGCTAACCAACGTGAAGGAACTACTATGTGCCACACGCGAGTGATGCTATTCGGCAGGGGGATGTTGCAGGCGTAAATTTGACCGGCAATAGTGTGAAATTGAAAAATTCACAAAGTACGTACAAACTTAATTTTGATCGTGATATCTCGTTGTGTATGTCTGGTTTGACAACGAAAAGGCGAAGCAAGAAGGTTTTGATAGCGATGTTGTCTCTATCAGAGATCAGTATGTCAGTGGCAATGGTTTCTTTGAAGCTTACTTTGTGTATGAAAAAGAGACACACAAAATATTAGGTATCCAGTGTAAAGGATCAGCGTTTGAAGTTGGCGCGCAAGCAGAGATAATTTCGTTAGCTATCCAAAATAATTTAACGGTTGAAGACCTTCAATACAGTGATTTTTATTTCAAACATGGCTTCAATAATCCTAGAAGTTTCACGCAAATTCTTGCTGATACGATTCGCCAAAAAGAAAAAGCCGTCAAGTAATATTGGCGCTGGAAAGGAGTGTTGACAATGGTAACAGAACAAAAAATTACCGATTTAGACTACTGCTATGTGTCATGGGAACTTTTGCAAGAATTAGAAAAAAACACCTTTTCCAGAAATGAGTGTATCAGAGCATTTAAAAAAGAGTCAAACGACAGACAATCACTGATTATAAGTGTTGTAGCATTAATTTTACCAATGATTTTATTGGGAAGTATTGTGTTTTCTAATCACGCAGCAAGCTTAATGTACGGCAGCACTGGTACGACTGAAAATATTTGGACGCGCGTTGTTGGATTATTAATGCTATCGGCTTTTTTATTTTTATCGTCTATATGTTGTCAAAAGAATTTGCCAAATACAAGGTTTTTAGGCCGATTAAAAAATTAATTAATCAAGATTTAGAAGCAAACTTACGATTAGAGGTTGACGCAATTGATCAGAAAGCTTCAAAAAATTGTCAACGATTCGATACTTAGGGACTCAAAGATTCCAGAAAATTTCTGTCATCTGAATTTTTGTTAGTTATTATCAAGTATATGGAAGTGGACAGGCATCTTTTATTAAGGGCAGTATATGCTTTACCCTTGATCTCAACAATACTGGCTATTATGCCAATATTTTGCCAAAAGAGACGCTTTTACCAGTTGGAAAGAAGTAATTTATTGGATCCTAATAAGAATTGACCAAAAAAATTGAATTGGCTGAAAAAAATGACTGACAAACATATACAATCAAATACTAAGCAATTTAGTCAAGAAAATATTTTTAATTGAAACTGATGATAAAGCATCAAAGTCGCAAGATGTGAAAAATTTTGTGCAAGATGATTTTTTCGACAAAGGACACTGGGACTTAAATTACGACAATTCGGCATCAATTTTGCTTTCTTAATCGTGCTCGTGTTACCGGTCTTGATATTATTTGATTCACTACAAGATGGCCGATTTTGGCAATCATTGTATCATTGGCATTTCAAGATGGGTTTGACCTTACTAAATTTTACAAGCCTCAATCTTAATTGCGATTGTCGTTGTGTTGGTATGCAGTTTGGCAATTTTTGGTACGAAATAATTATCGTGAACAGAAAATATACCCAAATCAAATTACATATAATGACGATAAACTTCAGGCGCGAAAGTCAGTCATGAATGAGCTTTACACGAGTAGATATGGCGATAAAAGCTTTCGTGAATCAACGAAATATTATGCTGTTAATGAAGAACAAAATATGATGATCACCTAATTAGTGACTTATTTAAGGAAAGTGGGGTAGAAATTAAATGAAGCAAATTCTGACAGTTTTTGTGCAAATTTTAACCTTATATCCGATTATTGGTGCTATTGCTTGGACTATTGGTGGTATTTTTTATCGCACAGTGTACGTTGGCAAATTTTGGATCGTGATTTTAAAAAAATTCGCGTCGAAAAAGAGCCAATGATTACAATCATGATTCCTTGCCATAATGAAGAAATGGTTATTGAAGATACGATTGAGTATTTGATGAACGATTTAGAATATCATAAACTATGAAGTACTGTTTGTGATGATGGCTCAACTGATACAACCCCTGAAATTTTGTCTAGACTAAGTGTTAAGTATCCGAAGTTACGCGTTTTACGTGTCAACAAGAATAAGGGTAAGGCACATGCTTTTAATATCGGTTTATCTTTTTGCCGTGGTGATTATATTTTGAGTAACGACGCTGATACGGTTTGTGCGCCAGACGGATTATGGAATACATGAATTATTTTTGAGACCTGGGGGTCAAAACGTTGCTGCCGTAACAGCTAATATGGACGTTCAAAACCGTTCTTTGCTATTGGAAAAATCACAAACCGTTGAATTTTCCAGCATTGTCGGTATCATTAAACGATCTCAAATGGGTGTTCTCGGCAATATGTACGCTTATTCCGGCGCCAACACAATGTATCGTAAGGATGCTGTGCTTGATTGTGGCGGTTTCCGTCAGGATCGTGCAACTGAAGACATATCGATTGCTTGGGATCAACAATTTAGCGGATGGAAAGCCGTATTTGCGCCAGATATTATGTTTTATATGAATGTACCTAGCACATTAGGCATGCTATATAATCAAGAAAACGTTGGGCAAAGGGTGGCACAGAAGCATGTGGTGACTAATTTTTCGCGTATTTTTAAGCACCCTATCAAAAACATTGCTAAAATAGTACTTCTATTGGATCAAACAGGTAGTATAATTTGGAGTTTTTATTATTTGATTTTCACCACATGGTTGGCGCTCAAGTTATTTTATTTTGTTTTCACTAATGATACGGAGCAACTCATACACACGTTAGACATGATTTTTGTCTTCTCGGCATTCATATCGATGGTGGCATCTGGCAATTAGTGGCATCATTAGCGCTTGATAATCACGGTGCAAAATTAAAATATCTCCTATTTGCACCCATGTACATGGCTTGGTATTGGCAAATGAATGCCATTACAATAGTTGTCACTTTCATTCCAGCCCTGAAAAGCGTCTTGGGATTATCTGGACAAGGCACATGGGTTAGTCCAACCAGAACAAAAATGAAAAAATAGATTTGGAGGCAGTCATGATTTTGCTAGGAGCAGTGCCACAATTAACCCAAAATAACAGATTAATTTTTGGGTGAGCGTTGCTGTACTTGTATTGTGCTTTTTGGTATGATATTAGCCAGTATAGTATGCAATCAAAATCGTCGAGCGTGGCATCAAAAAAAGAATGAAATCACGCAGAACATCAGTATTTGGTTAATAAAGACTTTGTTGTTAGTGTGTTGGTAGTGGCACTATGTTTGCTTTTTTTCATTTTGATGTTCATGACTTTTGGCGCTTACTTGATGAGTTGAAACTTTATTGTGTTTCAGGCTGATTTTGGTTGACAGAGGAGAAACTTTACATCATCATGAAAATAATAACCAAAATTTCAGTTCAAAAACAAGCTGGTCGATACAACATTGATTTAGATAATCAATTTGCATTTGGTGTATCTGAGAGTGTCCTGATTAAATACGGATTAGCGAAAGGGCGTGAGCTGGATGATGACTTGATTGCTGATATTAAATTGAGCGACGAAGTTGCGAAAGCAATGCGCGTTGCCTTGAACTATCTTGGTCATTCGCTTCGTACGATAAAACAAGTTCAGCAAAAAATGAACGATAAAGAAATCCCTGAACAAGTTCAATTACAAGTAATTAGTCAATTAAAGGCGCAACATTATCTTGATGATCTTAATTACGCCCTCCATTATGTTGCCACTAAAAAAAAAAATTAATCCGAAAGGACCAATTGTCATTAAAATGGCGCTTAAACAAGCAGGTGTGTCGGATATCAATATTGAAGAAGCATTGGCAACATACACTGATGAGGAACAAATCATCGTTGCAACACAACTCGCCAAGAAAGCAGCTGTTACGTATAAACGAGAATCAACGCGCAGTAAGCGACAAAAAATCATTGCAGCACTTGCTACAAAAGGTTTTTCTTTTGATATGGCACAAAATGCGGTTAGTCATTTAGCGGCAGAACATGATGATCAGTCAGAGCTAGAAAATATTCAAACGAGAAGCTGATAAATTATGGCGACGCTATCATCGTGACGACAATTCAAAACGCCAATTAAAACGAAAAAAGGTCTCTACACAAAAGGCTACACTTCTGATTTAATTGACAGCGTATTGGCTAATTTAATGCTGGAAGACGACAAGTAAATTGTGGTATACTGAAATAGAAATTCGTGTTAGAAGAGTAGGTAGCGTTAGAGCGTTGATAAACCAGGTCGCGGCCACGCGAAGGTGATTTCATCACGATCAAAAGCTATAAGCACGACGGCTCGTTGCATCGAACTTGGCGCGATACCATGGTTTTAAAAACCAGTGAGAACGCGATTATGGGCTAAATGATCATACTTTAGTGACTGAAGACGATGGTCGGCGTTGGGTGACACGTGAACCAGCCATTGTTTATTTCCACAAAAAGTATTGGTTTAACATCATTGCGATGATTCGTGATAATGGCGTATCGTATTATTTGTAATTTAGCATCTCCTTATGTATTGGATAAAGAGGCGCTTAAATATATTGACTACGATCTTGATGTTAAGTGTTTCCAGATGGCGAAAACATTTACTGGACGCTGATGATATGCAGCTCACAGTAAGAAATGGCATTATCCACCAGAAATTGATAAGATTTTAAAAGCACATGTCAAAATTTTGGTTGACTGGATTAACGCTGGCACGGGTCCGTTTTCGCAGGGTTATGTAGATGTTTGGTACGCAAGTATCAGTATTTGATGCAACAGCGGTGAAAGATCGTCGTTGAAATAAAGCATTTGATTATTTGAATGCTTTTTTGTTTGCCATTTATATGCAAACAAAAAGGCTCAACTTGATTAAATTGAGCCTAAACGATTATTTGTCCTTATCTACTTTTCGAATTCGCCATCAAATGTCGATGGGTCTTGTTGCGTTTGATGATTCATGTGCGGTTGAATAAATCTCTGTCGAATCCAGAAAGCAAATGCAATTAATAAATAAACCGACGCCGCCCAGAAGTTTTTCACGATAAAAGCTAGTAATAAGATAATCACGATGGCAAAAATAAGTCGTGAAACAACACCGAATGTATTAACAAACATAAAAGTGATTAAATAAATAAAAGCTATTAAAATAAAGAATAGGACTAATAGAATACCAAACATTGGTTGTTCTCCTTATATACTTAATTGTTGTCATTTTAACATAGGACTATTAAAAATGATATGTATATAGAACAGTTCATATGAGCAGCGAGGTTATAATCTGTTAAAATGGGTACTATGAAAACGTTAAAAACACATTATTTAATTGCACCAGTAACCACGATATTATTGACAGTAACAATTGTTGTTTTTGTGATTGAGCTGGTCGTCAGTGGTGGGACAACCGACAATAGCTATTTTTTGTCCAAGTAGGTGCTAAATGGGGACTTATATCAAGGACGATTCGCATATTGGCGTTTAATCACGCCTATATTTTTGCACGCTGGTTTTATGCATATTATCACTAATATGTTGACTTATGGTTTATTGGTCCAATAGCAGAAGACGCTTTGTAGCCGCAAATTTTTTAGGCTTATACTTCTTTTCCGGTATTTCCGGTAATATTTTTTCGTATTTATTTTCGCCAAATACCATTTCAGTGGGTGCCTCGACAGCATTATTCGGCTTGTTTGGTGGCTTAATGAATATTTGCCTATCAGTTCCGTCATGACCCCAACGTAGGGCATTAGGATCAATGATGGGATTGTTTATTTTATTGACATTGTTGTCAAGTTTTTCTGCTACAAACATTGATCTTGGGACATCTTTGGTGCTTCATCGGCGGGTGATGTTTGCCATGATTTTGGTTTCTATAGTCGTAATGGAAAATTTAGCTGGCATGTTCGGCTGGTGATGGTATTACTGACAGTGCTTTTAATCGGATTGACTATCTTTATGGAGTAAGATCATGAAAACTTTTTATGATGTTCTACATATTTAAAAGATTTGGTGTGTATATTCATGTTGGAAAGCGGCTATGGGACATTGAAATGGCTGCTTTAGAAGTGGACAATTTATATAAAGGATATTATACAACAAAAATGTATGCAACAATGAAAGTCATTTTGGCGCCGAACATCGATTAGAACTTGAAAGTCCCAGTGATTGACTAGCATTGTTATTTAGACTGTGAAACCGCTTGCACTTGCTAGTCATATCTGTTAGAATGATTAAGTAATTAATTCATACGGAGAAATATGTTGTCCTCATTAGAGGCTGTCCAGTGAACTTGCAGTGATTAGATCGGGCAACATTATTATAATTAATGGCAAAAGATAAACTTATCGGTGTCGATCTTGGTGGTACAACTATCAAGTTTGCAATTTT
>JAGSPU010001342.1:0-14991 GCA_019321725.1 Paulownia fortunei
TATTGCGATTCATCTTGCAGAAAAATTCGTTCACACGACAATATTTGCTGTGCCACTGAACGGTGTTAAAATGATTAGCGTGTAACGACAATCAACAATTAATTATTATATTTTTCACTGCGCTGTTTTCAAATTGGATTACGCGGTATAATACCCGCTATATTTTCACAATTGGCACATTATTATTCACGATTGGCTACGCTTTGCAAGCAACCACAATCACTTTTTTACCACTCCTTTTTTCAAGCTTAATTCTATCTTTTGGAGAACTCATTGTATGTGCCAACTCGACAGGTACAGTTGGCTATTTTAATGCCCAAAAGCCAGCGTGGCGCCTATATTGCTTTCAATGGTAGTATCTTCAACTAGGTAAAATACTGGCTAGCTTGGTTTTAGTTGGATCACCACTACTCACTAATTCACTAATCGGCATACTGATTTTATTTTTAGGCGGTGGCGCTATTATTTTAACGTTACTATCACTTAAAAATGTTTGATACTCATCACGTTCAATCTTGACAATTAAAATTGATCCGCAAAAATCCTCAGCTAAACATGAAAAACCATTCTCAGATAACGTATATGGAATTATCAAACGTATCGGAGAAAAATATGGACATCAATGAACGCTTACAGCAAGAGCAACTTGGTAACGGCATACCAAAAATTAATTCCTGACGAACAAAGTCGCTATCCTCGGCACGTTTCGAGAACGTGTTATTGTTGCTGTTAAAGTATCACAGCTTGGCAGCACTGCAATACAATCAGCTTTTGCCGCTTCGTTAAAATCAACACAGCATTGGAAAAGTGCTTATCGACCAAAATCTCGCAGGCGACTATTTTGCTAAATACGTTGGTCTAGCTACACAAAGTAAGCACCCTTTCACACTACTATCTGATGCAACCAAAAGCCATCAGCAAGATGATCCAATTGCCGTTTTACTAGCAGCCAACACCGCTGTTAATGTTGATAATATTTATTTAGGATAAGTGTCTCATGCAACAACCCCTTGCGTACCGTATGCGCCCCACAAAAATTGAAGAAATTGTTGGTCAACAACATCTTGTCGGTGAAGGCAAGATTATTTGGCGTATGGTCGCTGCGCATCGCTTGAGTTCCATGATTTTATATGGTCCCCCCGGTACAGGTAAGACTTCAATCGCTAGTGCGATTGCTGGTTCGTCAAAATATGCTTTTTCGTATGCTTAACGCAGCAACTGATAGTCAAAAAGATCTGCAAATTGTTGCTGAAGAAGCCAAAATGTCTGGTACAGTCGTATTATTGCTCGACGAAATTCATCGTTTGAACAAAGTTAAACAAGACTTTTTGTTGCCACACCTTGAATCAGGGGCAATTATTCTAATCGGTGCCACCACAGGAAAATCCATATATCAACGTCACACCAGCCATCCGCTCCCGTACACAGATTTTTTCAGGTGAATAGTCTTAGTGCTGAGGATATTAAAAGTGCCGTCGCGCGTGCACTAGATGACAAAGAAAAAAGGCTGGGCGAATATGATGTTGCGCTTGATGATAATGCACTAACGCAATTATCACGAGCAACTAACGGCGACCTTCGTAGTGCACTCAATGGTTTGGAGCTCGCTGTATTATCCACAAAAACCAGATAAAAATAATATCATCCATATTACCTTGCCTATCATTGAAGAAACGGTGCAACGCAAGGCATTGTCAGCAGACAAAGATGGCGACGCACACTATGATGTTATTTCTGCGCTACAAAAATCAATTCGAGGATCAGACGCTGATGCTGCGTTGCATTATGCAGCGCGCATTATTGAATCTGGCGATTTTACCAATCTTAGCGCGACGATTAACTGTGATTGCGTATGAAGACATCGGTTTAGCTAATCCAGCTGCAGCACAACGCGCTATAACAGCCATTCAGGCCGCACAAACCTTGGATTTCAGAAGCGTATTCCATTGGCCAATGCTATAATCGAACTCGCTTTATCACCAAAATCAAATGCTGCTTATACTGCAATTGATAACGCTCTCAGTGATGTCCGCAGTGGTAAAATTTCAGATATTCCAGACCACCTGAAAGATGCACATTACAAAGGTGCGCAAGATCTTGGTCATGGTGTGGGCTACATTTATCCGCATGATTTTGATAATGACTGGGTGCCGCAACAATATTTACCAGACAAACTCAAAAACAAAACTTACTTCCAACCAAAAGGCAATTCCAAACCGAAAAGCAATTCCGTGATGTTTATCAGTCGTTAAAATCACAACAACAAAAAGGGTTAAGCTGAAAATGTCAAGACTGTTGTTCTAAATCTTTTCGCGTTATAATATACTTTGAAATTACTCAGATATACGCATTGTTGCATCATCAGCTTTTTCCTTACAACCTTTATTTTCGGTTGGGAATTCTTGACTTAGAAGATCTGCCCTTTCATTCGGTAATCTGACAATCTTGATGCACCATCCACCTCGATAATTTCGAGGAAAATCTGCGCAACGATTAACGGTATCAATTGAGTATTCCGGCATGACCCGTGCGTTCACATTTGTGAACGCTTTTTTATTGAATTAGACTATTCTGTGAAATAATAGACAATTTACTACTAATTTCAGTATGAAAGCGCTATACTAAAGGTGTAAAGAAAAACCGTGGGAACACGTTTATGGAGGAAGTTATTATGACAGCAAACTATCACAAGATTTTGGTACCTATGGATGGCTCAAAAGAATCTGAAGCTGCCTTGTCTCGCGCCATTGAGTTGACACTGGATGCTGGCGATGCCGGTGTTTTGTCAATTTTGAACGTAATTGATACGCGTGCTTTCCAAAACGTTGCTAGTTTCGATGACACCATGGTTGAAGCTGTGTCAGATGAAACACGCAAAAGCTTAGAAAAGTACAAGGCTCAAGCAACCGAGGCTGGTGTCAAAAATGTTGACTACTTAATTGAATATGGCTCACCTAAAGCATTGATTGCTAAAGATGTCCCAAGTGAAGTAAATGCCGATCTAATCGTTATTGGTGCTACTGGCTTGAACGCCGTAGAACGCTTAGTTATTGGTTCAGTAACTGAATTTGTAACTCGCACTGCCAAACAGACGTATTAGTTGTTCGCGGCTAAGCGCCTCAAAAAAAACAATCTCATGTTGAGGTTGTTTTTTTTTTGAATTGTCGTTTAGTTGTGACTAAAAAATATTTAGTAATCATCAAATAAATTCTATAAAATATTTACTAATTTATGGTAAAATTCTATTGTAAGCGGTTTCATTTTATGCTAATAAAGGAGACATTATGTTAGAAAAATTGGAATGGTTAGATGATCCACGCGTCTTCCGCGTTGGTAAATTGCCAGCTCATAGTGATCACACCATATACCGAACGACAGATGAAATCAAACAAAAGCAATCGAGTTTTACTAAAAAGTTAGATGGTGACTGGCGATTTCATTTTCAGAAAATCCATCTCAGCGACTGATTGGCTTTGAAAAAATTGATTTTGACGCTGACCAATTCGATCGCATTGCAGTTCCGGGACATATTGAGTTACAAGGATTTGGTCAAATTCACTACATCAATACACTCTACCCTTGGGAAGGCAAAATCTATCGACGCCACCATATTCTCTAAGTCACGACAAATCATATAAAGGTCTTTTCAGTGAAGCGGCAGACAATACCGTTGGTCAATACATCAAAACATTTACGTTACCAGACAATTTTGCTAAACATGACGTTCATATTCAATTTGATGGTGTTGAAAAAGCGATGTATCTGTGGCTCAATGGTCATTTTATTGTTATTCTGAAGATAGTTTTTCACAAGCTGAATTTGATCTAACACCTTATTTGCAAGCGGGTGAAAATAAATTAGCAGTTGAAGTATATAAATACAGTACAGCTGCCTTTATTGAAGATCAGGACATGTTCCGTTTTTCAGGTATCTTTCGTAGCGTGCGATTGCTTGCAATGCCTCAGGTAAACTTGGTAGACTTGTTTCTCAAGCCTACCGTAGACAAACAATTGCACACAGGCAATTTGTCAATGTCACTATCTTTTGACGGCAAATTAACTGTACAAGTGCCAAAATAGTGGTTCAAAACCCATCGCAAAACATTGTTGGCAAGAAACCGTTGCTATTAATAGTCACGTTACGCCTTCAAGTGCAGTCATTGAAAACGTTGCATTATGGTCGCACAAGCACCCTAATTTATATCAATTACTCATCACGATTTTTGATGCTAATCAAATATTATTGCTGTTGTTCCTTATTCATTTGGATTTCGTCGTTGCACAAAGATAGTCATAATCGTGTCACACTTAACAATGTGCCATTGCGCTTAAATGGCGTCAACCGTCATGAATGGAGCCCACAGGCGGTCGCAACATCACAATGAGCGACATGACAAAAGATATTATTGTTTTCAAAGACAACCACATCAATGCAGTGCGTACATCTCACTACCCAAACCAAATACCTTGGTACAATTTATGCGATCAAAATGGCATTTATATGATGGCGGAAACTAACCTAGAATCCCATGGTTCATGGCAAAAAATGGGCGCTGTCGAGCCATCGTATAATGTTCCTAGTTCAATTCCTGAATGGCAAGACGTTGTTTTAGATCGCGCCAAATCAATTTTGTAACAATTTAAAATCATCCTGCAATTTTGTTTGGTCATTGGGCAATGAATCCTATACAGGTGACAATATTGCAGCAATGGACGCCTACTTCAAATCAGTTGATTGACTCACGTCTAACCCATTATGAAGGTGTTTTTCAAAATCGTATGATGAGGATCGCATATCTGACGTGGAAAGCCGAATGTATGCACACCCAAAAGCAATCCAAGATTATCTCACCAACCATCCCAAAAAACCTTATAAATTGTGAATATATGCATAGTATGGGTAATTCAGTTGGTGGTTTAGGTGATTATATGCAGCTTTTTGATGAATTTGATAGTTATTTAGGTGGCTTCATTTGGGATTATATTGATCAAGCTTTGTACGTAACCGATAAAGTTACTGGTCAGCAAGTGTTAAGATATGGTGGTGATTTTAATGATCGCCATTCAGATTATGAATTTTCAGGTGATGGTATCGTTTTTGCCACCGTCAAGAGAAGCCAGCCATGCAGGAGGTCAGATATTATTATGGACCTATGACGATGACAATGAATGAAACATTACATGTTGTATATGGAGATGGTACGCTTGGGTTACATGGTAAAGCTTTGACTATATTTTTAGTTATGAAAAAGGTGGACTAGAGTCCTCTCGTGTGTCAACGCAGCAGAATGGCTGTACCGTGTGCCAAAATTAACGTTTTGGCGCCGCACAACTGATATGATCGTGGTAGTCATTTTTCAACTCAATCAGCAGCTTGGTTTGGCGGCAGACATGTTCATAACGCTAAAAGATATCAATGTTAAAATAGACGATAAAAGCCTTGGCTTGCCAACCGCACCGGATAACAATCGTTTTTCAAATGAGATTTTTGCTAAAAATGTGCCATTACCTTCGGCTTTTAACAGCTACAACACCACAAACAACAGTTGATGTTACCTATTTAGTGAGTCAAAACGGCAACATCACAATCACAGTAAACTACACTGGGACCACTGGATTACCAGAATTACCAGCTTTGAGATTAAGCTTTATCATGCCAGAAGTCGCTGACGGTTTTCAATATACTGGTCTATCTGGTGAAACTTACCCTGATCGACAAGCGGGCGCCTTGACAGGAACGTTTGACATTGTTGGCCTACCGCTAACACCTTATCTTGTACCACAAGAAATGGGCATGCACATGGCAACTCATTTCTCTAACAGTCAAAAATGCAGCGTCACAGCAACACACGGCCATAGTACGTCAATTAACCGCCTTACTTTTAATCAAACATACACAACCATTTGCTTTTTCCGCACTACCTTATACTGCAATTGAGCTTGAAAGCGCCACACATATTGAGGAACTCCCCCTGCCTAGACGTAGCGTCATCACAATTTATGGTGCCGTTCGAGGTGTAGGTGGCATAGACAGCTGGGGTACCGACGTCGAGCCAGAGTATCATTATTTCCGGCGAAACTAATCATGCTTTCGATTTTACAATTGTACCTTTTCAGTGACATAACTTAACAGTAAAAAAATAGAGGATATATTGGCTGACCAATGTATTCCTCTACTTTTTATATGGTTTTTTTACACCGTTCTTTCACTCAGTCAACATCATCTAATATTTTATCAATTATCTTCAATTCTTCGACACTAAAGTTTAAGTTTTTGAGTGCATTTTACACTATTTTGCAACTGTTCACTTCGACTAGCACCTACTATAACTGATGAAACTTCTTTTTGTCGTAAATTCCATGCAATAGCCATTTCAGCTAAAGTCTGTTCTCTTTTTTCCGCAACACATTCTAACTCTTTAACTGTGTTCAATGTTTTCTCCACCTGTTCTTTTTAAGAAAGGACTTGAAGATTTGGCCGCTCGCGAAATCATCAGGAATGCCATTTAAGTATCTATTTGTTAATAATCCTTGCGCTAATGGACTAAAAACAACAGCTGCTTTATTATTATCTTTCAAACCGGAAGTAAATCACCTTCTATCTTTCTGTTAAACATATGTATCTTGATTGATACAACAAGGGGGTCTTTAATTCATGAAAAATTTTAGAAATAGCAGATGTTTGTTTGCCATCATAGTTAGAAACACCGATATACAAAGCTTTACCTTCACGAACTAATTGATCCAATGCAAGTGCTGTTTCCTCAATAGGTGTTTTAGGATCAGGCCGATGTGAGTAAAAAATGTCAAAATACTCTAAACCATTCTTTGTAAACTCTGATTAGCACTAGCTATAATACTTTTTCGAGAACCCCAATCACCGTACGGTCCTTCCCACATATGATAGCCAGCTTTACTACTGATAATCATTTCATCTCTATATGCCTTCATATCTCGAGAAAGCACATGGCCAAAATTCTCTTCGGCACTGCCTGAACTGGACCATAGTTATTAGCCAAATCGTAGTATGTTTATTCCTAGGTCAAATGCTTGATGGATAATCTTCTTTTGATTTTCCAAAGAATCGACACTACCAAAATTATGCCATAGCCCAAGAGAAACAGCAGATATTTTAAGTCCGCTGGCTCCCAAACGATTATAAATCATTTTTTGATAGCGATCTGTATTTTGCACTATACATTAGAGACCTCCCTCATTGCATCATTTTATGGAAAATATAACTATAAATTCTTAATTATTCTAGCTGGGTTACCAGCAATGATAGCATCATCACCAAAACTTTTTGTAATGACACTTCCCGCACCAACAACCACATTATCACCTAGGCTGACACCAGGCAAAAACCGTCACGTTGCCACCGAACCAACAATCATCGCCTATAGTAATACCTGCATCATATTGCCAACCCTCTCTTCTCAGTATTTTATCATAAGGATGATGATTGGGTGTATATAAATGAACAATTTGGACCAATAAAACAGTTTTTTACCTATTTTAACTATACCCGCACTGAGTATTTGCAGTCCTGAATTGATAAATGTACCTGGCTTAATAATGACATTTTCTGGATACTCGATACTACTTATAGGAAAATAAATTTCAACACTTGCATCAATATTTGGGGCAATAACTTTAATTTTTTGCAATGTTTGTCAAAATCATGTTTAGCTATATCATTAATATTTTGAATAGCTGCGAGCTGGCTTTAACAATTTTTTTGCAATTCAGGTTCTTTTCCATACTGATACCAATTTCCATCTAGTAATTTCTGTACAATTGGTTTTCTCTTTAATTTTTCTATTTCAAATGCGTCTAATTCTTTTGCCAACATACTATACCTATTTTATCATTTACAAAAATCTCATGATTAAAAATCCAAGCCAAACAAAGTACGTTCATGATACTGTAAATTTGAATCTAAAATAATATTACCAAAATTCCGGATAGCGTTCTGCTCCGGGAGCCACTTGTGTTTCCAGTGTAATGCCACCATGATTTTTGAATAGACCTCTTCTCATTGGAAGACTGAATCTGTTCCAAAATTTGCGGTAAATATCACAACTGCTGGTGAAGCTCGTGTTAAATTAACAGCGACTAGTCCATCACTTGATGTTAACTTGGCGGCTACTTGATTATTATGTTTTTTATCCAAAAAAAACGGATGATCTAGCCCATTTACCAGTTGATTTTGAGGATTATCTGTCGTAAATACTTCTGCTATTTTTTTTGGTTTCTGAAATCAAAAGTACTGTCATTCACCGTCTGTTGCAAACCAGTTGTTAAATGATGTTGGTCTAACGGTGCAAATTGGGTGGGCATCAATCTGCAAACTATGATTGCCAACACTCTTTGACGGATCGCCATCCAAATTGAAATAAACATGATTGGTTGGATTGAATAAAGTCGCTACAATCACTATGTGCTTTATAATCAACTCCCCAACCGTTAGCATTATCTAAACTGTAAGTGACCTCAACAGTCACGTTACCAGGAAAATCATTCTCCTGAGCGGACTATTATACGTAAAGGTAACCGCAATCAACTCATCAGTAATATTTTTTTGTGATTGCCATAATTTTGTCTCAAAACTGTCTGGCCCACCATGTAATGTATTGCCATTCTCGTTTAGTGGTGTTTGATACTTTTCCCATCAATATTGAAACGACCCGCGGCGATTCTGCCTGCTACTCGACCGATAGTGGCGCCCATGAAGTGATCTTTTTCTAAATACTCAGCCATAGAATCAAATCCCAAAACTAAATCCCGATACACACCATTAATTGGCACCTGTAGGCGGACAATCCTAGCTCCAAAATTGGTAACACTCAATCGAACACCTTGATCATTTTCCAAAGTATACAGCTTCGCTGAACTACCAAAGCTACTTTCAGTGATGTCCATAATTAACTTCCCCCTTTAATGTTTACCTTGCCCATAATAAGCATTGGCCCCATGTTTACGGAAATAATGACGGTCCAATAAATATTGTGGCACATGAACGTCTTGAGAAGGATTTAAATTGCATGGTATGAAACCATTTCAGAGACAACATCAAGAACAATTGCGTTGTGCACTGCATCCATGGCATCCTTACCCCAAGTAAAGGGCCCGTGATCATTCGTTAAAACACAGGAACTGCCAAAGGATCTATATTTTCACGATCAAATACCCTAGCAATGGACTTACCAGTATTTAACTCATACTCACCATCAACTTCTTCTTTGGTCAAACGATCTGCAATTGGGACATCGCCATAAACGTGTCTGCATGTGTTGTACCTGCCGCTGGAACAGGAACACCTGCCTGCGCAAATGCCACAGCCCATTTAGAATGTGTGTGTACTATTCCGCCAATCTGTTCCAGTGTCTGTACAAAAAGGCATGCGTTGGCGTATCGCTTGATGGGTTCAAATCACCCTCAACGACGTTACCTTCCAAGTCGACCACAACCATGTCTGAAGCCGTTAGTTTATCATAATCAACACCACTCGGCTTAATCACAAACAATCTTTTTTCTCTGTCTATTTGTGATACATTACCCCAAGTCAAAGTCACTAAGTTATTAGCAGGTAGTGCTAAATTGGCTTCGTAAACTTTTGTTTCAAATCCTCTAACATTTTATTCATTACCTTTCTTAGCTGGTAAGATTTTTTTACAGCAGCCAATTCTATTTCTAATCCGTCAATATATCGTTTCATAAACGATTCAAATCCTGCAACGTCTTTTTTGTCAGGTGAAAGTGTCTCAGATTGCTGTTCGGCAAATACACTGTTTTCTAAAAAGTCATCTAAAGATTGATTTTGGGCTTTATTGGCAGTAAACATGCTAATAAGGCCATGCCCCAAGGTCCGCCTTCTCCTGCAGTCTGCATAACAGTAATATCAGTGTTTAAAGCATCAGCCAAAAGTTTTGTGCCACAATCGGTGTTTTGAAAACACCTCCTTGGCCACAATGTTATCAGTCAATACTTGTTCATCTGCCAATATTCGCATACAATTTTGATGGCACCGAACGCTGTAATAAATGCATACGCATCAAGTTGCCAATTGTAAATTTTGAATCTGGTTGACGAACTAATAGTGGTCGACCTTCTGGTATAGCTGTAATATTTTCACCAGAATATAACCATATCCTGTCAATCCGCCCGCGTCGGGTTCTGCTTCATTCAAAGCCGCGTTAAACAATACTTCGTATAATTTGTTAGTCGCTATATCGCTCCCAATTTTATGAGCAAATTCGCTAAATAATTTTGCCCATGCGTTTAAATCTGAAGCAGAGTTATTAGCATGTACCATCGCCACAGGTAAACCGGTTGGTGTTGTCACGATGTCAATATTGCTGTACACGTGCTCAAGATTCTTTTCTAAGACAATCATGGAAAAAATGGAAGTTCCTACCGAAATGTTTCCTGTTCTTTTTTTGACACTATTCGTCGCCACCATACCAGTTCCAGCATCTCCTTCCGGCGGTGCAATGATAGAACCAGACTCTAAGTCACCAGTAGGATCCAAAAGATGGGCGCCATTTTCAGTTAAATTGCCTGCGTTCTGACTGCGATCAATGGTTTTGGTAAGATATCCTCAATTTGCCATTGATATTGTTGTACTGATTTAAGTGCACTAAATTTTGTCATCATCTCTTGATTATAATGACTAGTTTGCTCATCAATCGGAAACATACCTGACGCATCACCAACACCAATAACTTTTTTACCTGTTAACTGCCAATGGACATATCCGGCCAAAGTCGTTATAAAATCAATGTTTTAACGTGTGATTCCTGATTCAAAATAGCTTGATACAAATGAGCTACACTCCACCGTTGCGGAATATTAAATCAAAAAGTTTTTGTTAATTCTGTAGCAGCTTCACCTGTTATGGCATTCCGCCAAGTTCTGAACGGTACCAATAATGTATTTTCTTTATCAAATGCCAGGTATCCATGCATCATGGCTGAAAATCCCATAGTTCTAATTTTATTTATCTTAACTCCGTATTCATCTTCAACTTTTTGTTTTAAATTGCGATACGCAGTTTGCAGACCCAACCAAACATCAGAAATCGCATAGGTCCACAGACCGTCCTGAAAGTTGTTGTCCCATTCGTAGCTACCCGAAGCGATTGTTTGAAAATCTTCAGTAGTCAGTATTGCCTTGACAGTAGTAGAACCAAACTCTACCCCAAGAGCGACTTTCCTTTTTGCAAAGCTGATTTAATTTCTTTCGGTGTCATTGACATTTTTCTCCTTTAAATAAAAAACGCTAATCAGTTTTCATTTATCTGATTAGCGCTTTTAAACTGATACAGATAAATCATGTAAACTTGTCGTATCGTCTAATGATTTGTCCCTTGTGCTTCAATTTCCTCTAGTGTTTT
The DNA here is from genome assembly GCA_019321725.1 of Paulownia fortunei. NCBI lineage: Eukaryota > Viridiplantae > Streptophyta > Magnoliopsida > Lamiales > Paulowniaceae > Paulownia > Paulownia fortunei. Next base: position 11,395 of record JAGSPU010001342.1, read on the forward strand.
GCCATGTGTTTTCTGGTACCGCAAATTTGATAAATAAAACTGCAATGATAGAAATAACACCGAAAATCGCAAATACTGTTGCTTGAGGCATTACAGCCGTCATAATAGGGAACAGTAATCCAACAGCAAATGATCCCAACCAATTAAACGATGATGCTAATCCACTGGCACGACCTCGAATAGCTAATGGGAAGACTTCTCCCACCAGTACCCATGTCAAAGGTGCCCATGTAAAGGAATAAAACGCAACAAATATCGATAGGAACACAACAATTAACATTGGTGGAAACTTATCTGATCCCACAAGTGCATTTAAGGCAGCCGGCATCAAAAATGAAAAGCCATAATTGTGCCACCTAACATCAACAATGTGCGGCGCTTAAACTTATCGGCAATTACCATATACAGTAGTGCACCAAAACTAAAATCACACCTTGAACAATCGGCCAGAGTAAAGCACTTGAAGCAGCTTGTCCACTTGCCTTTTCAACAATCAATGGAATGTAATAGAAAATCGCGTTGGCTCCATAAACTGTTGAATGCGGCAACACCAATTCCGGCAGTTACTAGGTACCGATATTTACTTGAAAACAAAGTTGCTAAAGTAATATTCTTTTGCGCACCTGACTCAATGGCGACCGTTTTTTGAATATCTGCTAATTCAGGTTCCACCTCAGCATCTGTTCGAATAAAGGTCAGGACCTGTTTTGCTTCTGAAAGTTTATTCATTTTAACCAAAAACCTTGGGGACTCAGGCAGTCTAAGGACTCCTAAAAACAGAATAATAGCAGGTACAGCGGCCAACCCTAACATTAATCGCCAAGCTAACATGTGAGGCAACTCCTGAAGTAAGTAGTCAACAATATATGACAACAGCATGCCAGAAACAATCATTAATTGATTTAAACCTGATAAACGTCCTCGTGTTCGAGCTGGTGCCATTTCAGACATATATGAGGGCACTAAGGCTGAAGCGGCACCAACTGCTAATCCTAGCAAGAATCGTGCAATAACAACCAAGCAACTCCATCATCCGGTGAAAATCCGGCCATAATTGCCCCCAAAGCAAAGACGAATGATGAAGCCAAAATCATTCTACGTCGTCCTAGCTTATCTGAGAGTTGACCAGCTAATGCACCACCTAAAATCGCCCCCAGCATTAGAGTTGAAGTGATCCAACCAATGGTCCCAGCGTCTGTTAAATGCCAATCTTTTCTGAAGAAAAGGTAAAGCACCTGTCATTACGCCAATATCATAACCAAATAAAATACCGCCAAATGCCCCGAAAAAATAAATGAAAGAACTAGATATTTTCTTTGTAGGTGTATTATGCATCATGACATCCTCACTTTAAATTAACAACTTAATACCAAACAAATTAGCCAAGTCTGTTAATTGTTCTGAATCAACCGAGAAGCTCAATGTTGTGTGATGTCCACCACCAACCGCTAACCAACTTTCGGCACCAGCCTTAAGACCAGCCTTCGGTGTCCACAATTGCTTAGCAACAGGGAGATATGGTGTGTCTGCTTCTGTTTGTTTCCAGTAACATCATAACTAATTAATTTAAATTCATCTCCAAAGTCTGCTAGCGTAACATCTACAGCATCACCAGAGCGACCTGTAAAGACAAGTCGTGCTGGATCTTCTTTACCACCAATATCAAGTGGGTGAACTTCCACACGTGGCTTATCAGAAGCAATTGTTGGATCGACTTCAAGCATATGTGATCCCAAAATAGCTTCGTGCCCCTTACGCAGATCAAGTGTGTAGTCTTCCATAAATGCTGTGGCTTGGTTATGAGAAACAATCTTTAACAAACGTGTCAAAGCAGCTGTTTTCCAGTCCCCTTCTCCAGCAAAACCATAACCATCGGCCATCAAAAGTTGTGCAGCAAGGCCTGGTAATTGTTCTAGTCCTACTAAGTCTTCAAAGTTCGTTGTAAACCCAGAATAGCCTTTATCATCTAAGAACTTTTTGATACCAATATATTCACGCAGTTGATACTTCACATTATGCTCGAATTTTTCAGTGCTGTTATCACCTTGGACAAAATCATATTGATCTTGTAAATCATCATATAGTTTGTCAATGTCTGATTCGTCTACTGAATTGACATATTCAACTAAATCACCAACCCCCCAATAATCTACCGTCCAACCAAGCTTAATTTGGGCTTCAATTTTATCACCGTCAGTTACGGCAACATTTCTCATCTTGTCTGCAAACGTAACAATTTTAATTTTAAAGCTTTCATCATAGGCAACAGCCACGTCCATCCACTTACCAATTTGCAGTTGAATGTCTTCATCAGCCCAGTGACCAAAATAATTTTATTATTTAGTCGTAGACGTGCATTGATGAAGGCATATTCTCGATCACCATGCGCTGATTGATTTAAATTCATATAATCAAAATCAATAGTGTCATAAGGAATTGTATTTTAACATTTGAGTTGCCAAATGCAAAAGCGGTTTGTTCAGTAATTGGGTACCACGAATCCAGTTTTTGGCCGGTGAAAAGGTATGTGCCCAAGTGATAATGCCTGCAACACTATCATCATAATTAGCTTCTTTCATTGTTTCTGTAATGTTTTCGGCGGTTACACCAACAGTTTTAAATTCAATCGGATACGGTAATTTACCAGAATCATTCAATTGACTAATAATTTTTCTTGAGTCTTCTGCCACCTGCTCCAAAACTTCTGGACCGTATAAAAACTGTGATCCTGTAACAAACCAAAACTTGTGCTTCACTTCTGTTGTCATTAATTTTTCCTCCAAAAAATACTTGTATTGTATTGCATTTCGAAATCATTTAGCTTTCTAGAATCGCCACTTTGGAAACGCTTACAATGTCATAATAAAATATTTGTCCGTATATGTCAACATTTTATTTTTTTATTGATAAATTTTTAAATAAGCAGTATTATAAATAAAATAGTAATTGGTATACATTTGATTTTTTTATTCTGACGCTGTATAATTTTGTCTATTCCGAAAATGTAAGCGTTTTCAACAAAGGAGAATACTATCATCAAAACTAAATTATTCATTGATATGGACAACACTATCGTTGATACTTTGCCTGTATTAAATGCCAAAAATGATAAGCCGCATCTATATCAGTTTAAAAAACCAGATCAAATTCCTGGCATTTTTCGATATTTACCACCTTTACCTGACGCTATTGATAGCATTTATGCCCTGTCTCAATACTATGATATGTACATTTTATCAACGGCACCTTGGCAAAATCCTAGTGCTTGGGAAGATAAAATTAGTTGGTTAAATGATTTCTTTGGCAATCAGCCAGATAGCCCATTTTATAAAAAAGTTATTCTGACACACCAAAAAAATTTGAATAAAAATGCTGGTGCCATTTTGCTAGATGATCGTCCCTATCATGGTGCGCATGATTGGGATGACCCAGAATTAGATTCATTTGGTTACAATATGGCCACGATAAAGAATTGGTATGGTCAAAAAATCTGGTTAATTTTTTAATTGAAGTTGCCAAATCCAATCACGACTCAATTCGCGATAAATTTTTCAGTAATAATAATTATCACTATTCACTAACATCAGACAGATCAAA
>JAGSPU010001374.1:0-14761 GCA_019321725.1 Paulownia fortunei
CCCGCCCGCCCCGCCCCGGCCCCCGCCTGCGCCGGTCCCGGCCCCCGCCTGTGGCGGCCGGCCCGCCCCGGCCGCCCCCGCCCCCTGCCGCCGCCCCCTGCCGCCGCCCCTGCCGCCCCCCCGCCGCCCGCCCGCCCCCGCCCCTGCCGCCCCTGCCGCCGCCCCCTGCCGCCCCCCTGCCGCCCGCCCCGCCCCCGCCCCTGCCGCCGCCCCCTGCCGCCCCCGCCCCCCCCCGCCGCCCCCTGCCGCCCGCCCCCGCCCCGCCCCTGCCGCCCGCCCGCCCCCCCTGCCGCCCCCCCGCCCCGGCCGTTGGCCCCCCCCGCCCCGCCCCGGCCCCCCCTCCCTCGGCCCCCGGCCCCGCTGCGCGCGCTGCGCGCGCCTTGGCTCCCCGGCGCCCCCGTGTTGTGTTGTGTTGTGTGTCGTCCCGCGTTGGTTTGCGTTTCCGTCCTGCCCTGTCCCGCCTCCCGCGCGCGTGGGCCTTGGGCGCTTCGGCGCGCGGTGCTGCTTGGGCCCGCCGGGCGTGCCGGGCGGCGCGCGGGGCCCCCTCTCGGCCGTTGCGTTCCGCGGCGCTGGCGGGCGGGGCCCGGGGGGGGGGGGGGCGGGCCGCCTCGCCGCGCCCCCGGGCTGCCTCTCCGCGGCTCGTGGCCGCCCGGCCCCTCTGCCGCTTCCCCTCCCCGTCGCGTCTTTCCGTCGTCTGCCCCGGCTTCTCCCCGCCGCTCGCTGGGCCTTGTCCTTCCCGGCGGCCGCCGCGGCTCGTCCGCCGCGCGGGCTTGGCCCCCGCCCCGTGCCCTTGGGGGCCCGCGGGCCCCTCCTGCGGGTCGGCCCGCGGCCGGCGGGCGCCCGCGTCGCTTCTCGCCCGGCTTCTGCCTTCGCGGCGTTCCGTCCTCCTCCCGCGCCCGGTCGCTTCGCGCCCCTGGCTTTTCCCCCCGCGCGCTGCCCCCTTGTGCGCCTCCCCGGTTCCTCTCGTCCTCGGTTGCCTTCCTCTTGCGCCCCTGTCCTCCGTCGGGTCCCCTCCCCTGTCTCCCGCCGGTCTCCCCCCCGCTCCCGTTCCCTCTTGGTGGGTGCCCCCTCCCCTTGGTGCCTTCTGCTTCCCCCTGCTCGGCCGCGCCGCCCTCGCCGGCTCCCCCGCCCCGTCGCTCTGCCCGCTTGGCTGCCCCCCGCCCGTTCTCCCTGTGGTCCCTTTTCTGCCCCTCTCGCTTCCCCTTCCGCCGGTCTCCCGGCTCGTTCGGCCCCGCTTTCCCGGTTCGTCTTCGTCCTGGCCCTCCGCCTCCCCCGCGCTTTTCCCCTTCTGTTCCCCCGCGCTTTCTGTTCTCGTTGCGCTCCTCTTCGGCCCCCTGCGTTCTCTTTTCCCGCTGTGCCGCCCCCGCCCCCCTCCCCCCCTGCCCCTGTCTTCCGCCCGGCTCGGCCCGCCGCGGCGCGCCTTGGGTCCCCCCGCGGGGCGGTGCCCCCTCCGCTTCCCGGCCTCCGTCCCTCCCGTTCCCCGTCGTGGTCTTTCCCTTTCGCCTTTCGGCTCCCCCTTCTCCTCCCCTCTCCCGTCCTTTCCCCCGTCGGCCTCGCGTCCCGCTCCCCGGGTCTTCTTTCCCCGCTGCTTCCGCCCCGCCCGTTCCCTTGGCTGTGGTTTCGCTGGCTCGTCGCCCGGGCCCGTGGGCCTCTCGTTCCTCCTTCCTGCGCGTCCCTCCTTCGCTGCCGCGGCCTTTGGCTCCCTTCCGCGCGTCCTCGTTCCTCCCGCCGTTTCCCCGCGCTTGGTTGCCTTTCTTCCCTTTGCCCTTCCGCGCCCTGGGCCGCCCTCCCCTTGCGTGCGCCTCCGCCGGGCCCCTCGCCCTGCTTTGTTTTCCTTCCCCCGTCGGCTTCCCCTTGTCCGTCCCCGTTCTGCGTCGCCTGTTCGCCGCCCGGGGCCGGCCCCCGCCGGCGCCGTTCCCCGTCCGTCCCCCGGCCGGCCCGCGCCGCCCCGCTCTCGCCGCGGGCGCCGCTCGCGCCGTTCGCCGCCCCGCCGCGGGTTCGGGCCTGGGCCCCCGTGCCCCGCCCTCCGCGCCCCTCCTTTTCCCGCGGTTCCGGCTCCCTTTTGCCGCCTTCCCTTGCCTCCCTTGTTCCCTCGCCCCGCGGCTGTTCCCCTTGGCGCCCTGCTGCGGTTCTGCGTCCGCCCGGGCGCGGCCGGCCCTCGGTCCTCCGGCTTTTCCCGGGCCGCCGGGGGCGCCCCGGCCCCCGCGCCGTGCGGTGCTCTTCCCGCCGCTGGCCCCTCCCTCCGGCTGCGCCGTTTCCCGGGTGGGCCGGCTGTTCCCCCCGCCCCGCTCCCTCTTCCCGCGGCCCCCGCCGCCGTCTCCGGCCTCCCTCCCGTTGCCGTCCGCCGCCGCGTCCCGGTTCCGGCCTTTTCCCCCGCTTCCCTTTCGGCGCCCGCGCGGCCCGCGCCGTCTGTCGGGCTTCCCCCGCCCCTTCGGCTCGCCTCCCCCCTGTGCCCGTGCCGTTCCCCTGGCCCCTTTCCCCTCTTCGGCCTTCCCCGTTCTCCTTTGCCTCTTTGCTCCTCCCCCCCGCTCCGCCCCGCCGGCCGCTCCGCCCGGGCTCGCGCCCCGGGTTTTGCGGCGCCCGCCGCGCCCTCCTCCTCCTCGGGGCCTGGCTCTTGCCCCGCCGGCCGGGTCTCGGTCGCGCGCTTCCGCGCCCTCCCTTTTCGGGGCTCGTTGCTTCGGCCGGTGCGTTGTTCCCCCCTCCTTCGCGGCTTTCGCCTTCCCTGCCCCCCGTCCTGCTGTCTTCCTCGCCCCCCCCTTTGTGGGCTCTCGGTTCGCGCGCCGTTGGGCCCCGTCCCCCGGCTTCCGGTTCCTCCCGCCTCGCCCGTTCTGCTTCCCCCCCTGGCCCCCTTGGCGCTCTCGCTTCCCTGGCGCGGCTCCCCGCCGCCGCCGCGCCGTCCTCCCTCTTTCCCGTTTGCGCCTCGGTCGCGGGCGTTGCGCCCCCGCTGCCTCTCCTCCTTGGCTTTCCCCGCTCGCCCTCGCGCTCGCGCTCCCGCTCTCCTGCGGGCCCCTTCGGCGGGCCCCGCTCCTCGCCGGTTCGCTTCGTCTTTCGCCCCTCTCCCCCGTCCGCCGCCCGCTTTGCCCGTCCGTCTCGCTGCGGGCCTCCCCCCGCGTTTCCTCTGGCTTCGCCCCGCTCCGGCCTCGTTCCCCCTCTTTCGGGTCCCGCCCGGTCTGCTCCCTCGCCCCCTTCTCCGCCGCTCCCGGTCGGTCGGCGTTGCCCCCCTCGGGGGGGCTCGCGCCGGTCCGCTTCCTTGCGCCTTGCGGGTTTCCTGGCCCGTTGCCTCGCCCCCTGTCCGCCTCCTTGGTCCGTGTTTCCCGCCGGGTCGCCTGGGGCGCCCGCCGGCCCGCGCCGGGCGCCCGCCGTTGCCGCCGCCCGCCGGCGGCGCGCGCTGTCCGCCCCGCTCGGGGCGCCGGCCTTCCCCGCGCCTCTCGCCTGCTCGGGCTTCGGCCGCCGCCTCCCTCCGCGCTGGTCCGCGCCCCGCGTCGCTCGGCGGCCCGGCTCTCGCCGTTCCCCCTCCGCCCGGGCCGCCTCGCCGGCCCCCCTCCGCTTCCCTCCCGCCCCTTTCCCGCCCTCTTTGCCTCTCTTTTCCCCGTCCTTTTCCTCTTTCCCTCGCGGTCCTTGTTCGCTCTCGGTCTCTCGCCCGTCTTTCGCCTTGGCCGGCCTTTCCCGCCCGCTTGGGGCTGCCTTCCCCCCCCCCGCCTCGCCGCCCGCGCCTCGTGGTGCGCCCGGGTCCGGGCCCGCCGGGGCTCTCCCCCTCTCCGGCGCCCCTTTCCCGGGGCCTTGGGCCCGGTCCGCCGCTGCGGCCGCTTCTCCCGCCTCCCCTTCGGCCGGCGGCGCCGCCCGCTTCTCCCGTTGGGCTGTTCCCGGTTCGCTCGCCGTTCCTCGGGGCCTCCTTGTCCGTTTCTTTTCCTCCGCTTCTTGCTCTGCTTCCCCTCCGCGGGTCCTCCCGCCTGCCCTGGGGTCGCGGTCGGCGGCGCGCTCGGCGCGCGCCGTTTGGGTCGGCGCCGCTTCCCGCGCGGCCGCCGCCGTCTCGCCCGCCCGCCCGCGCGTTGCGGGTTCCCCCCCCCTGGTCGCGCCGTGCGTCGCCGCGGGCTCGCCTTTGGGCCGGCCGCGCGCGCGGGGCGCCCGGGCGGCCCTTGTCCGCCCCCCTCGCCCGTCGCCCCGGGGGCGCGCGGGCGGGGGGCGCCGCGCTGCGTGCCGCCCCGGCCGCCGTGCCCTCGGCCTCCTGGCTTCGGGCGCCCCTTGCGTTCCCCGCCTCGCTGGTTCCCGGGCTTCTGCCCTTCCCCCCCGTCTCGCCTTTCGCTCCGTTCTTCCTCGCTGCGCGCGCCGCGCTCTCCGTTGCCGCGCGTCGTTTTGCCCTTTCGCGCGCCGTCCGCTCCCCCCGCCGCGCGCCGCGGCCGGGCGCGCCGGGGGGCGGCCGCTTCGTTGCGTTTTCCTTGGCGCGTGCCGCGCCGGGGTTCGTTCGCCCGCCCGGCCCGCGCTCGCGCGCGCGCCGGCGGGGCTGGGGCCGCGTCGGGCGGGTTCCCCCCTCGCCGCGGCCCCGCTGCGGTTCCCCCGTGTTCGCGGTCTGCTTTGCGGGTTTCGCCCCTGCTCCTTCCGCCGGTTCCCCTCCGGCCCCCTTGTTCCGCCTTCTCCTTCCTCTCCCTGCTCCGGTTCCGTGGCCTTCTCGCGCCGTCGCGGGCCGCGCCCCGCCCCCGTCGCCTCGCTCCGCCCCCTTCCCCGGCCCCTTCCCTCGGTCGGCGCGCCGGGCGGTGTGTCCCCGGGCCGGGCCGTCGTCCCCGCGCGCTGCTGCCTCGCGCTTCCTCGGCCTTCCTCGTTGCCGCCCCCCTTGCCCTGCTCTCTCCCCTCCCGCTGCCCTTTCCCCGCTTCCCCGGGCCTGTCGGCCCCGGCTCTCGCCTCGTTGCCTCCCTCCGTGTCGCGCGCGTGCGGCCCCGCCCCTCTCCGGGCCTCCCCGCCCTGTTCTTGCCTCCCCCTTCCGCGGCCTCCCCGGCCGTCGTCCCTCTCCGCCGCTGGCCGCGGCGGGCTCCCTCCGCCTCGCTCGTTCGCCGGCTGCGGTCTCGTTCGTTCCCGGCCTTCCCCGCCCCTCGCTCCCCCCCTCCGCCCGGCCCTGCCCCCCCCCCTCGCCTCCCGCCCGCGCTCTCCGTCTGTCCCTCCTTCCTCTGTCTGGCCCTGGTCCGTTTCCCCGTGTTGCGTCCCCTTCCGCCGCCGGCTCCCCTCCTGGTGGTGCCCTTCCGTCCCTTCCTTTCCGTTTCCGCCTTGCGCCCCTCCTCCCCCCGGCCCCCCCGCCTTTGCTTTCTCCTCCGGTGCCGGCGGCGTCCTCCCCGCCCCCTCCGCCGCTCCCTGGTCGGCCTCGTTTCTGGTTGCGCCTCGGCCGGTCTCTGCTCGTCTTCGCGCCCCCCCTTTCGTTCTTGCTTCCTGCCCCCTCCTTGGCCCCTGCTTTCGCCGTTGTTCGTCTTTCCTCCCTCCCCGCCTTTCCCCTCTGCCTCTGCCCTCCGCCTGCCCCCGCCTGTCCCTGTTCCTCCTTCCTCCGCTCCCGCCGGCCCCCGTCCTCGGCCCGCCCTCCTCTCCTGTTCTCCCCTGCTCCTGTCTCCCGCGCGTCGGCTTGCTTTGCGCCCTCTCCTTTCTTCCCCGTCCCCGCGCCGGCGGCCCGCCCCGGCCCGTTCCGCCCCGGCGCGCCTCGCCGGCCGCCGGGCCGCGCCGCCCGGTGCCCCCCGCGGCGGCCCGGCCGGCCCCCCCCGTCCCCCTCCGCGCTTTTTCCCTGCCCCCCTTCCCTCTCCGCTCTTGGCGCTGGCCTTCCCGCGGCTGCTGGCCCCCGCCTTGCCCTCCCCTGGCTCCTCGTTCCGGGCTTTCGCTTGTCCTCCTTCCCCTTCCCCGCCTCGTCGCGCCCGGTCTTGTTCTTTCTTGTCCCTCCCTCCCCGTGTCCGGCTTGGGTCCTTTGCGCGCCTGCTGCCTTCCTTGGCTGTGGTCGCCGTTTCTCCGGCTCCCTCTCCGGCCTCGCCCCCTCCTTCTCCGTCCCCCGTCCCCCCCTCGTCGGCCCTCTCCTCCCCTCGCCCGTTGCTCGGGCCGCCCTTTGCCTGCTGCGTCGCCGGCCCGCGGGCCGTGCGCTCCGTCGCGTTCTCCTGCCTCCTCGCCGCCCCGGGCGGCGCCCGTGTCGCCCTTTTCTCTCCTCCCTGCCTCCCTTCCCGCCGTCGGGGTTTGTTGCCCGTCTTCGCTCTCGCCTTCCTCCGGTTCTCCGCGTCGCCGGTCCCCTCCCCCCCTCTCCCTGCTTTCCTGCGCCCTTCGCCGTTTCCCCGTCTGCCTTCGTTCCTCCTTCCCCCTGCCTGGCTTCCTCTTTGCGCCCCGCCTCTGCCTCCTGGCCGGCTCCCCCCGGTCGCCTTCCTCCCCGCCGCCGGCGCCGCCTGCGCCGCGCCGCGCGGCCCCGCCCCCCCGGGCCCGCCCGTCGTTCGCCCGCCGCGTGGCCCGCTTGTTTCGGGGCCCCTCGCGGCCGCGGCCTCGTCCCCCCGGGTGTTCCGCCTCCGCGCGCTCGCGCGCGGCGCCGTGGGCCCGCCCCCCGCGCCCGTGTGTGCGTGCCCGGGCCGTGGCCCCCGGCGGCCGCTTTGCGGTCCCCCCCGCGCCGCCGCCCCGCGGGGCGCGGCCCCCGGCGGCCCCGGGCCGTTCGGGCCGCTCGCCTGCCTTCGCGGCCGGTCTCCCGCCCCGGCCCCCGCCGTCGGCCCCGGCTGCCGCGCCCTCGTGCCGCCGCCTGCCGCGGCGCGCCCGCCCCGTCGTCGCTGCCCGCGCCGGGCTCCGCCCTGCCCCCCCCGCCCCCGCCCCCTCCCGCGCCCTTCCGTCCGCCGTGCCCCCGCCCGCCCGCCCCCGCCCGCCGTCCCGCCCCGCCCTGCCGCCTCGCGGGCCGCCCCGCCGCCCCGCCCGCCCGCGCCCGCCCCGCTGGGCCCGTTGGTCGGGGCCCGCCCCCGCCCGCCCCGGGCGCCCGCGCCGGCCGCCTCTCGGCCCTCGCCCCGCGCGCTCGCCCCGCCGCCGGGTCGCCCTTGCGCCCGGCCCCCTTGCCCCGCCCGCCCGCCCCTGGGTCGGCCTCGGTCGCCCCCGGCGCGGCCCGTCGCCCGCTCGGCTGCCCCTCGGCCCGGCTCGCTCGTTTCTCGCCGGCCCGCCGCCGCCCCCGCCCCCGCCCCCCGCGCGCGGGTGCCGCCGGTCGGGCGCCGCTGGGGCGCCGTCGGCCCCCCGCGGCGCCCGGCGCCCCGCCCCCCCTCTCCCCCCCCTCCTCCCCTCTCCTCGGCTTCCCCCCCCGCCTTGTGCCCGGCGTGGCCCTTGCGCGGGGCGCGGCCGCGCCCTTTTGCGTTTTTGTCGCCCTCGCTCTTCGTTTTGCCTGCCCCTTTGCCTGGGGCCTCCCCCTTCCCTGCCTCTTTCCTTTCTGCCGTCGGCCCTCTTTTTTTGCGTTTCGCCCCTCTTTCTTTCCTTCTTTTTCTTCCTTCCCCCTCGCGCCCCCCTCGGGCCCCCTCCGCGCCTGCCTTCCCCCCGTGGGGGGCCTTCGGGCGTGCTCTTTTTGTCCTTCCTGGCTTCTCCTTCCCTGCTGGCCCTCTTTCTTTCCTTGCTTTCCTGTTCGCCCCTCGGGGCCCCTTCCGGCCCTGCGTTGTCGCCCTGGGCCCCCTTTGTGGCCTCCTGTCTCCCCGTGCCTGCTCGTCGCGCGCCGCCCTGCCCTGTGTGCGCGCTCTCCGCTTGCTTCCTCGCGCTGTTGTGGGGCCCGCCCGCGCCCTTCCTCGTTGGCTTTCCTCGTTCTGTCGCTGCGGTCGGTCTGCTGCCCCCTCCCCTCGTTGCCCGCGGGCTTGCCTCCCGTCCCGTTCTCGGCGGCCCGCCTCCGCCGCGTTCTGCTCCGGCTGTTCTTCCGCCGCTCCCCTCCGCTCTGTCTTCGCCCGCCTCCCTTCTGCCGTCCCCCCCTGCCCCGGCGCCCCGCCCCGGCCGCCGCCGGCCCCCGCCCCGGCTGCCGGCGGCCCCCGCCCTGGCCGCCGCCGGCCGCCGCCCCGGCCCCCGCCTGCCGCCGCCCGCCCCCGCCTCGGCCCCCGCCTCCCGCCGCCGGCCCCCGCCCCGGCCCCCCGCCTTCTGCCGCCGTCCCCCGCCCCGGCCCCCCGCCTTCCGCCGCCGTCCCCCGCCCCGCCCCCCCGCCTGCCGCCGCCCGCCCCCGCCTCGGCCCCCGCCTGCCGCCGCCGGCCCCCGCCCCGGCCGCCGCCTTCTGCCGCCGTCCCCCGCCCCGGCCCCCCGCCTTCCGCCGCCGTCCCCCGCCCCGCCCCGCCTGCCGCCGCCCGCCCCCGCCTCGGCCCCCGCCTGCCGCCGCCGGCCCCCGCCGCGGCCCCCGCCTGCCGCCGCCCGCCCCCGCCTCGGCCCCCGCCCCGGCCCCCGCCTGCCGCCCCCGCCCCCCGCCTGCCCCCGCCTGCCGCCGCCGGCCCCCGCCCCGGCCCCCGCCTGCCGCCGCCGGCCCCCGCCCCGGCCCCCGCCTGCCCCCGCCGGCCCCCGCCCCGGCCCCCGCCTGCCCCCGCCGGCCCCCGCCCCGCCCCGCCCCGCCGCCCCCCGCCCGCCGCCGCCCGCCCCCGCCTGCCGCCGCCCCGGCCCCCGCCTGCCGCCGCCCGCCCCCGCCTCGGCCCCCGCCCCGGCCCCCGCCTGCCGCCGCCGGCCCCCGCCCCGGCCCCCGCCTGCCGCCGCCCCCGCCCCGGCCCCCGCCGCCCCCCTGCCGCCGCCCCGGCCCCCGCCCTGCCGCCGCCCCGGCCCCCGCCTGCCGCCGCCCGCCCCCGCCTCGGCCCCCGCCCCGGCCGCGCCCTGCCCCCCCTGCCGCCCCCCTGCCGCCGCCCCCTGCCGCCCCCCCTGCCGCCGCCCCTGCCGCCGCCCCCTGCCGCCCCCCTGCCGCCGCCCCGCCCCCGCCCCTGCCGCCGCCCCGCCCCGCCCCCGCCCCTGCCGCCGCCCCTCCCCCCCTGCCGCCCCCGCCCCGGCCGCTGGCCCCCCCCTGCCCCGCCCCGCCCCCCCTCCCTTGGCCCCCGGCCCCCGCTTCCCGCGCCTTGGCTCCCCGGCGCCCCCGTGTTGTGTCCTCCGTTCGTTTCCGTTTCCGTCCTGCCCTGTCCCGCCGCTTGCGGGCGTGGGCCTTGGCGCTTCGGCCCCCGGTCCTGCTTGGGTCCGCTGGGCGTGCCGGCCGGTGCGCCCGGCCCCCCTCTCGGCCCTTCCGGTTCCGCGGCGCTCGCGGGCGGGCCGGGGGGGGGGGGGCGGGCCGCCTCGCCGCGCCCCCGGGCTGCCTCTCCGCGGCTCGTGGCCGCCCGGCCCCTCTGCCGCTTCCCCTCCCCGTCGCGTCTTTCCGTCGTCTGCCCCGGCTTCTCCCCGCCGCTCGCTGGGCCTTGTCCTTCCCGGCGGCCGCCGCGGCTCGTCCGCCGCGCGGGCTTGGCCCCCGCCCCGTGCCCTTGGGGGCCCGCGGGCCCCTCCTGCGGGTCGGCCCGCGGCCGGCGGGCGCCCGCGTCGCTTCTCGCCCGGCTTCTGCCTTCGCGGCGTTCCGTCCTCCTCCCGCGCCCGGTCGCTTCGCGCCCCTGGCTTTTCCCCCCGCGCGCTGCCCCCTTGTGCGCCTCCCCGGTTCCTCTCGTCCTCGGTTGCCTTCCTCTTGCGCCGCTGTCCTCCGTCGGGTCCCCTCCCCTGTCTCCCGCCGGTCTCCCCCCGCTCCCGTTCCCTCTTGGTGGGTGCCCCCTCCCCCCTTGGTGCCTTCTGCTTCCCCCTGCTCGGCCGCGCCGCCCTCGCCGGCTCCCCCGCCCCGTCGCTCTGCCCGCTTGGCTGCCCCCGCCCGTTCTCCCTGTGGTCCCTTTTCTGCCCCCTCTCGCTTCCCCTTCCGCCGGTCTCCCGGCTCGTTCGGCCCCGCTTTCCCGGTTCGTCTTCGTCCTGGCCCTCCGCCTCCCCCGCGCTTTTCCCCTTCTGTTCCCCCGCGCTTTCTGTTCTCGTTGCGCTCCTCTTCGGCCCCCTGCGTTCTCTTTTCCCCGCTGTGCCGCCCCCGCCCCCTCCCCCCTGCCCCTGTCTTCCGCCCGGCTCGGCCCGCCGCGGCGCGCCTTGGGTCCCCCCGCGGGGCGGTGCCCCGCCTCCGCTTCCCGGCCTCCGTCCCTCCCGTTCCCCGTCGTGGTCTTTCCCTTTCGCCTTTCGGCTCCCCCTTCTCCTCCCCTCTCCCGTCCTTTCCCCCGTCGGCCTCGCGTCCCGCTCCCCCGGGTCTTCTTTCCCCGCTGCTTCCGCCCCGCCCGTTCCCTTGGCTGTGGTTTCGCTGGCTCGTCGCCCGGGCCCGTGGGCCTCTCGTTCCTCCCTTCCTGCGCGTCCCTCCTTCGCTGCCGCGGCCTTTGGCTCCCTTCCGCGCGTCCTCGTTCCTCCCGCCGTTTCCCCGCGCTTGGTTGCCTTTCTTCCCTTTGCCCTTCCGCGCCCTGGGCCGCCCTCCCCTTGCGTGCGCCTCCGCCGGGCCCCTCGCCCTGCTTTGTTTTCCTTCCCCCGTCGGCTTCCCCTTGTCCGTCCCCGTTCTGCGTCGCCTGTTCGCCGCCCGGGGCCGGCCCCCGCCGGCGCCGTTCCCCGTCCGTCCCCGGCCGGCCCGCGCCGCCCCGCTCTCGCCGCGGGCGCCGCTCGCGCCGTTCGCCGCCCGCCGCCGGGTTCGGGCCTGGGCCCCCGTGCCCCGCCCTCCGCGCCCCTCCTTTTCCCGCGGTTCCGGCTCCCTTTTGCCGCCTTCCCTTGCCTCCCTTGTTCCCTCGCCCCGCGGCTGTTCCCCTTGGCGCCCTGCTGCGGTTCTGCGTCCGCCCGGGCGCGGCCGGCCCTCGGTCCTCCGGCTTTTCCCGGGCCGCCGGGGGCGCCCCGGCCCCCCCGCGCCGTGCGGTGCTCTTCCCGCCGCTGGCCCCTCCCTCCGGCTGCGCCGTTTCCCGGGTGGGCCGGCTGTTCCCCCGCCCCGCTCCCTCTTCCCGCGGCCCCCGCCGCCGTCTCCGGCCTCCCTCCCGTTGCCGTCCGCCGCCGCGTCCCGGTTCCGGCCTTTTCCCCCGCTTCCCTTTCGGCGCCCGCGCGGCCCGCGCCGTCTGTCGGGCTTCCCCCGCCCCTTCGGCTCGCCTCCCCCCTGTGCCCGTGCCGTTCCCCTGGCCCCTTTCCCCTCTTCGGCCTTCCCCGTTCTCCTTTGCCTCTTTGCTCCTCCCCCCCGCTCCGCCCCGCCGGCCGCTCCGCCCGGGCTCGCGCCCCGGGTTTTGCGGCGCCCGCCGCGCCCTCCTCCTCCTCGGGGCCTGGCTCTTGCCCCGCCGGCCGGGTCTCGGTCGCGCGCTTCCGCGCCCTCCCTTTTCGGGGCTCGTTGCTTCGGCCGGTGCGTTGTTCCCCCCTCCTTCGCGGCTTTCGCCTTCCCTGCCCCCCGTCCTGCTGTCTTCCTCGCCCCCCCCTTTGTGGGCTCTCGGTTCGCGCGCCGTTGGGCCCCGTCCCCCGGCTTCCGGTTCCTCCCGCCTCGCCCGTTCTGCTTCCCCCCCTGGCCCCCTTGGCGCTCTCGCTTCCCTGGCGCGGCTCCCCGCCGCCGCCGCGCCGTCCTCCCTCTTTCCCGTTTGCGCCTCGGTCGCGGGCGTTGCGCCCCCGCTGCCTCTCCTCCTTGGCTTTCCCCGCTCGCCCTCGCGCTCGCGCTCCCGCTCTCCTGCGGGCCCCTTCGGCGGGCCCCGCTCCTCGCCGGTTCGCTTCGTCTTTCGCCCCTCTCCCCCGTCCGCCGCCCGCTTTGCCCGTCCGTCTCGCTGCGGGCCTCCCCCCGCGTTTCCTCTGGCTTCGCCCCGCTCCGGCCTCGTTCCCCCTCTTTCGGGTCCCGCCCGGTCTGCTCCCTCGCCCCCTTCTCCGCCGCTCCCGGTCGGTCGGCGTTGCCCCCCTCGGGGGGGCTCGCGCCGGTCCGCTTCCTTGCGCCTTGCGGGTTTCCTGGCCCGTTGCCTCGCCCCCTGTCCGCCTCCTTGGTCCGTGTTTCCCGCCGGGTCGCCTGGGGCGCCCGCCGGCCCGCGCCGGGCGCCCGCCGTTGCCGCCGCCCGCCGGCGGCGCGCGCTGTCCGCCCCGCTCGGGGCGCCGGCCTTCCCCGCGCCTCTCGCCTGCTCGGGCTTCGGCCGCCGCCTCCCTCCGCGCTGGTCCGCGCCCCGCGTCGCTCGGCGGCCCGGCTCTCGCCGTTCCCCCTCCGCCCGGGCCGCCTCGCCGGCCCCCCTCCGCTTCCCTCCCGCCCCTTTCCCGCCCTCTTTGCCTCTCTTTTCCCCGTCCTTTTCCTCTTTCCCTCGCGGTCCTTGTTCGCTCTCGGTCTCTCGCCCGTCTTTCGCCTTGGCCGGCCTTTCCCGCCCGCTTGGGGCTGCCTTCCCCCCCCCCGCCTCGCCGCCCGCGCCTCGTGGTGCGCCCGGGTCCGGGCCCGCCGGGGCTCTCCCCCTCTCCGGCGCCCCTTTCCCGGGGCCTTGGGCCCGGTCCGCCGCTGCGGCCGCTTCTCCCGCCTCCCCTTCGGCCGGCGGCGCCGCCCGCTTCTCCCGTTGGGCTGTTCCCGGTTCGCTCGCCGTTCCTCGGGGCCTCCTTGTCCGTTTCTTTTCCTCCGCTTCTTGCTCTGCTTCCCCTCCGCGGGTCCTCCCGCCTGCCCTGGGGTCGCGGTCGGCGGCGCGCTCGGCGCGCGCCGTTTGGGTCGGCGCCGCTTCCCGCGCGGCCGCCGCCGTCTCGCCCGCCCGCCCGCGCGTTGCGGGTTCCCCCCCCCTGGTCGCGCCGTGCGTCGCCGCGGGCTCGCCTTTGGGCCGGCCGCGCGCGCGGGGCGCCCGGGCGGCCCTTGTCCGCCCCCCTCGCCCGTCGCCCCGGGGGCGCGCGGGCGGGGGGCGCCGCGCTGCGTGCCGCCCCGGCCGCCGTGCCCTCGGCCTCCTGGCTTCGGGCGCCCCTTGCGTTCCCCGCCTCGCTGGTTCCCGGGCTTCTGCCCTTCCCCCCCGTCTCGCCTTTCGCTCCGTTCTTCCTCGCTGCGCGCGCCGCGCTCTCCGTTGCCGCGCGTCGTTTTGCCCTTTCGCGCGCCGTCCGCTCCCCCCGCCGCGCGCCGCGGCCGGGCGCGCCGGGGGGCGGCCGCTTCGTTGCGTTTTCCTTGGCGCGTGCCGCGCCGGGGTTCGTTCGCCCGCCCGGCCCGCGCTCGCGCGCGCGCCGGCGGGGCTGGGGCCGCGTCGGGCGGGTTCCCCCCTCGCCGCGGCCCCGCTGCGGTTCCCCCGTGTTCGCGGTCTGCTTTGCGGGTTTCGCCCCTGCTCCTTCCGCCGGTTCCCCTCCGGCCCCCTTGTTCCGCCTTCTCCTTCCTCTCCCTGCTCCGGTTCCGTGGCCTTCTCGCGCCGTCGCGGGCCGCGCCCCGCCCCCGTCGCCTCGCTCCGCCCCCTTCCCCGGCCCCTTCCCTCGGTCGGCGCGCCGGGCGGTGTGTCCCCGGGCCGGGCCGTCGTCCCCGCGCGCTGCTGCCTCGCGCTTCCTCGGCCTTCCTCGTTGCCGCCCCCCTTGCCCTGCTCTCTCCCCTCCCGCTGCCCTTTCCCCGCTTCCCCGGGCCTGTCGGCCCCGGCTCTCGCCTCGTTGCCTCCCTCCGTGTCGCGCGCGTGCGGCCCCGCCCCTCTCCGGGCCTCCCCGCCCTGTTCTTGCCTCCCCCTTCCGCGGCCTCCCCGGCCGTCGTCCCTCTCCGCCGCTGGCCGCGGCGGGCTCCCTCCGCCTCGCTCGTTCGCCGGCTGCGGTCTCGTTCGTTCCCGGCCTTCCCCGCCCCTCGCTCCCCCCCTCCGCCCGGCCCTGCCCCCCCCCCTCGCCTCCCGCCCGCGCTCTCCGTCTGTCCCTCCTTCCTCTGTCTGGCCCTGGTCCGTTTCCCCGTGTTGCGTCCCCTTCCGCCGCCGGCTCCCCTCCTGGTGGTGCCCTTCCGTCCCTTCCTTTCCGTTTCCGCCTTGCGCCCCTCCTCCCCCCGGCCCCCCCGCCTTTGCTTTCTCCTCCGGTGCCGGCGGCGTCCTCCCCGCCCCCTCCGCCGCTCCCTGGTCGGCCTCGTTTCTGGTTGCGCCTCGGCCGGTCTCTGCTCGTCTTCGCGCCCCCCCTTTCGTTCTTGCTTCCTGCCCCCTCCTTGGCCCCTGCTTTCGCCGTTGTTCGTCTTTCCTCCCTCCCCGCCTTTCCCCTCTGCCTCTGCCCTCCGCCTGCCCCCGCCTGTCCCTGTTCCTCCTTCCTCCGCTCCCGCCGGCCCCCGTCCTCGGCCCGCCCTCCTCTCCTGTTCTCCCTGCTCCTGTCTCCCGCGCGTCGGCTTGCTTTGCGCCCTCTCCTTTCTTCCCCGTCCCCGCGCCGGCGGCCCGCCCCGGCCCGTTCCGCCCCGGCGCGCCTCGCCGGCCGCCGGGCCGCGCCGCCCGGTGCCCCCCGCGGCGGCCCGGCCGGCCCCCCCCCCGTCCCCCTCCGCGCTTTTTCCCTGCCCCCCTTCCCTCTCCGCTCTTGGCGCTGGCCTTCCCGCGGCTGCTGGCCCCCGCCTTGCCCTCCCCTGGCTCCTCGTTCCGGGCTTTCGCTTGTCCTCCTTCCCCTTCCCCGCCTCGTCGCGCCCGGTCTTGTTCTTTCTTGTCCCTCCCTCCCCGTGTCCGGCTTGGGTCCTTTGCGCGCCTGCTGCCTTCCTTGGCTGTGGTCGCCGTTTCTCCGGCTCCCTCTCCGGCCTCGCCCCCTCCTTCTCCGTCCCCCGTCCCCCCTCGTCGGCCCCTCTCCTCCCCTCGCCCGTTGCTCGGGCCGCCCTTTGCCTGCTGCGTCGCCGGCCCGCGGGCCGTGCGCTCCGTCGCGT
>JAGSPU010000853.1:0-15113 GCA_019321725.1 Paulownia fortunei
TTATTACGACATTCTAATCTTTTTAGATCCCGTTAGTGGTTTAGTATGCCGTTTCTTGGGCAGCCCCATGTTTTTACCTTGGAAGCTGGAACATGAATTCCTGCTCGATAGCATTTTTTAAAGTACAGTCCACCAATTTGATCACACACAGTTTCGTTGATCATCCACTTGAAAAGGGCAACTCATTATTGCTTGAGAGAGTGATCCCTTTATTGTTTTTCTAATTTCAGCACTCAAAATAATCACGGTTCCCTGACCTATACAGTTCACTGTAGTGGTGCAGTTGTACTTCTTGTAGTTGCACAATCCAGAGTAGGACGAAATATCCTGCCTCAATAGCATTCACATCGGTTTTATATTCTTGACAATGAGACAACAAGATTTGCTGGATGTGAAGATACTTTAACTACTCGTAAGATATCAACAAGATACCGGCAAGAAGTCTCATTATCTTAAGGTCAGCAGGAAACTTGTTAAGCATTCATATATACGAGTCTTTTGGGTCCTGGAAGATACCTAAATCAATAAGAGTGATATTCAGAGATACCTCAGACCAATTCCAAGTAAGAGATTAAAGACTCTGAGATGCATTTAATCCAATTTGAGGGTGATTCATCATCGCCGGATCTTGCAGCCAATGTTCGTCACAGGGTGTAGCTTTTCACGGCTGTTCAGTCATGTTTTCTTCTGAAATATACTAAGAAAGCCCTAAGAAATGCCATTTACAAGTAATATTCAGTGAAGAAAAAAACATGTACTCTATAATTAATGATCAAGTATTAGGGGCAAGTACAGAGTGAGAGTTTCAGTATAATGCAACTCATTAGTTTTTTCTATAATCTGAGGATACCAATGAACTATCTCTCCAAATAATATTGGCGTAGCCAAATGTTCTTATAAAACATGAAATCAACTGCTCATGAATTACTTCTTCAGGAGGGAGCACCTGTTCTACCTCTTTTTGCAAAGATGTGACTTCTTTATCTGCTATCCCACATGGCACAATATGCTTGAAGTAGTTCAAATCAGGATTGATGTTAAATGCCAACCCATGGGATGTAATTCCAGAAGATATACGAACCCCAATGGCACCAATCTTTCTCTGTCCAACCCAAACCCCCGTTTCACCTGTTTGTCCAGCACAAGCTTTGACACCATATAAAGACGCCAACTCAATCATTGTTGATTCAAGATTCTCCACGTACTTTCTAGCCCCTAAGCCAATCTCTCTTAAATAAATAATGGGATACAAAACAGCCTGGTGAGGACCATGAAATGTGATATCACCTCCTCGTTGTGTGTAGTGAAGTTCTGCCCCCATGGCTTTAAGTTCAGCCTCTGAAACCAATATATTATGATCAGTTCGCCTTTTGCCAAGAGTATATGTGGGTGGATGCTGTAGGGACAGCAGGGTATCGGTTATCTTGTGTATTTTTCTATCAGATGTCAATTTCTCTTGCAGCTTAAGTGCCTCAAAGTAATTGACAACACCCATCTTCCAGATCTCAATGCTTCGAGGAACTCTCATTTCCTGAATGATGAATAATCGTGAGAGATCATATTCATCCAAAAGTCACAAGACACAGTTGCATAGTCTAAAAATGTCAAAATATGCATATACATGTTATCAAGACCAACATTTCAAAACCCATCCAGCTACAGTTCTAAAATAACTTTTAAATGCAGAAGCACCAGTATACTGCAGACAGGATCATACAAATATCAAAAATCAAAATAATATCCCATATCATTTTGTGCATATTGAGCTACAAGGAAGAAAGTGATAAGGGGATTAGCTGGCATATAAGGAAAATACACAATTACCTTGAAGTTAATACGAAATTACAAATGAAATGGAATCCACTAAGACTACCCGGAACAAACCCGACCCGAGTCCAATCCAGATAGTAACCCGAATTCACAGCCACATAAAATGCTTACTTTGAATAGTTAGGGTTCGCCACGTGTCCCCCAGCTTAAATCCATAAATAGCCTTGTTCAGACATTACAGTGAGGACTCATTTATTGTAATTACTAAATTTTCTTAACTTGAACTTACTTTCTTTAGTTTGCTTCTTCCTTTATTCAGTGATCTTACTTAAGTTTCGAAGGGTTATAGTTGGGAGCCACCCCATCAAGCCTAACTGAGTCTTTGAGTTTTTTATTCAGGAGCGAGAGCTGAGTCATGATCATAACTCTATCTCAATCCATCAGATAATTTGGGATATAAAAAAGTCTGATCAGTTCGAGTTCAAGACCAGAAGTCTGATCGGTTCGGGGTCGAGCCTCAGGTCTCGAGTCAGTTCGCTGTTGACCAGATCAGAAAGATCCCGACATCTTTTACCTGTAATCGAAATGATTTCACTGTTATCCATATACAATTACATAGTAGCTCCTCTACTACATACTAGAGACATATAAAGGAAATCCAGCACAAGGCCTCATTACTGTTGTAACACAAACAACAGAGCAACTTGTAAGGAAATGGAACAGCAAACAAAGAATGTTTTTTTCTTTGCCCATATCAGACACCCTTCTTTTGCACCTGCTCAATACCCCTTCTTCAGACAGAGATGAATCAAAAACTCATATACAGCAGATATCAGAAGGAAACAACAGATGCTTAGTTATACATTATTTCGCTTAGTTCCAGAAAGGATATGTCATACGTGCAATTACATTCATGAGAAAAAAAATTACAAATACAATTCATTTTTCCAAAAAAAAAAAAAAAAACAATAAGAAAATGAAGAAATCAGGATTAGTAAATGTTTAAAATACAGAACATAGTAAGGAGAATAAAGGTAAATAACACAATTAGCTTAGGCAAAAGAAGAAAATTTAAACATGTTCCAGTCTGTTGTTTTTCAAGATCTTCAATTACATGCAGAAGATACAACCCATTAATTCTTTTCTTTGAGACAATCTAGAGAGTGACAGCAATTAACTTAAACTTACGAATTTCAAAAGAAGACGAAGAAACCCTTAATGGGCCTTTGCATATTTTTACAAATTTATCATATACTCAATTCAAGAAACAACAAAGTCAACCAGATGGAGAGCATAAAGGAAAAGAAATTTAATCAGCGTCATTCCTCCTATTTTTTTCCTACAAAATTCAAGAATTGTGTCTCATAATGAGGTACTTATCTCAACTGAAAGGCTGGGAGAATTCAAGAAACAAGAACCCAAGAAAGAGAACAAATACCCGGGCTGTAATCTTGTAGATCTGTTTGAGAGTATGAAATGGGCACTCAGAGTTGAGTTTCTTTGGCGCTGTGTACTACAATCTTGGATCGAATTTACCCGCATTGCTGAGAAGTTTCAAATAATGCGTCAATAAATTTAGTAATTAATACAGTAGAGTAGCATATTTCCCTTCGTCTTATTTTTTCTAAATTCGTGGTTTATCTCTTTAATTGTGAAGTTGTCAAACAGGTAAATTTATCCTTAGATCGAAGTCCCGAATCCAACTAATTTAACTTCTTATATCAGGTATAGGTCTTGTTCTTGATGTTTTAGAGAGTATTTGGTTAGGTTTATTTAAAAAAAATTATAAGATTCTACATTTTATTAGATATTTTTGAAGTTTATAAAATGATATATCTAATTCTAAAACAAAGTTATTAAAGTATTTGAATAAGATAAGATAATATTTTTTTTAAAATATTAGTAATGATAATTTTATAATTAAAATTATTAAAAATAATAATTAAAATTAGATATTATTTTGAAAATAAGTTGGGATGGACACACTTTTTATTTAAGAGTTTATAATTTTTTATTTTTTATATTTTATAAATTTTTAAACAAATTAAAAAAGATGTTTTAAAAACCTTATAAATTCATCTAATGCCTTCTTAGTTCAATCCGAGTGTGACAAAGTCTACTTCATACTTTGGAGGTCAAAATCTATTTTCTACCATAAAAAATAGAATGTGTGTTTGTTTTACCTTCAATTCTCAGCAAAATTTGCTAATTTAGAATTGTATTTCAGGAATTGGCTTCTATCACTTCACATACCGTAGGAGCAGACGACTTAAGATCCAAACCAAGGAAATGTATATTGAATTATTGAATTCAATCTCTAGCAACAAATTGTTTAAATCTCTCCCAAGCAATTTGTATAACAAAAATACATCTTGACCTGTATGACTCTATGCCCAAAAGAGGGAAAAACGAAATCAAAGCATGGCAGGCTACAGCTTTTACAGGTTATTACAAAGCAAAAACAGCATACATGCTTTTTATGTACATATTACATTTCTCTCTTTCCTTCTGTGTAATGAATTCATCAAGAAGAACAAGAAAGCATGCACACGCCTGGACGATAAGCCCAAGCGGGGGGCAAGCGGGCATATTTTTCCATCCCAGGTTGCTCATCATACGGCCGTGACATAACCTTTAGTAGCCGGCGAACCTCCTCGAAATCACCTAGTTCTGCTGCATCAATGGCGCTTTGGCATAAATAGTTTCTAAGGATGTATCTGGGATTTACTGAGTCCATTGATGTTTTCCTCTCCTCATTGGAAATGCCACTGGCAGAAAGCTGTAGCAGACAAAATAAAATAAAATTGAGCAGTTAATGAAAAAGATTGAGAATTTTGAAGCTTTCAGAGAGGGATTTGACAAAAAAGTAGTCTACTGTGAAAAAAGAAAAATGATGACCCTGAACAGAGATCATGTTGCTAGTAACAGTTTGTTAAATAGGTTGCAAAATATAATGGATTCCAATCACCCAACTTAAAGGTTGTAAAAAATGAATACTAAAACTGAAGACTTGTTCCGAAAAATGATACAAAAATCTTGGCCTTGTTTACAGCCTACCTTAGTAAAGTCGGTTTGGCCAAAGTTCAGACTGTCTGATTATCTAAGGATGTCCATGATGTCTAAATCATGACAGTAATAATGACCTTACATATATTGAAGTCAATTCAAAAAATATCAACATCATGGGAGGCCAGGTACTGAAGATTATATCAGCTCGTAAGGGGGACCCAAAAAAGAGAGAAGAAAAACAAAATAAAAGAACACACACAAAAGGTTTCATAGAGATAGAAATTCGCTTTTTTTCGAAAATAATATCAACCAAAATTCATATAAGTAAACCTCTAATTCCAAATTCATATTAAAGTAATTATTGGCTTCTCTCTAACAAAAAATAGTTCTTATGGTTGGATAGTTATGGCAGCAAGGACATGGAAATTATTCAATAAAAGAAGACCATGAACATAATGCAAAAACTGATGCCAACGGTACTTTATGCCCACTGCAGTAATAACCATCCTCTCTTCAATATATTGTCTTCTGTTCTACTAATGCCCCAAAAAAACGCAGTGTTGCATACCTCTTGGATGTAGGATTTCACCCAGCTACTCCATGCATCTTTGCGCTCCTTGCCAATATCCAACAGAACAGCCTTCAGAGGAATCAATAGTTCATCTTCTTGAATGGTAGGATCAGCTTTGATATTTGAAAGCAACCGAAAGAAATTTGTGTAGTCAACTTTATCAACAGCCATATTTTTAAGCAGATCACTGATCAACTGCTTATTGTACTTGGGCAGACCAAGTTTTTTGGTCATTATAGCTTGATACTCGTCCATAAACTTTGTTCCATATCTAACAAGTCAAGGAGATGTGTCAAGGAAAATCAAGCTGGTGAAGTCACAAAAAGAAAAGGCCATTAAGAATACCTCTCCATGGCATAGTTTGCCTCCTTGTCATTCATTAACTGGGCAGCGGAAAGAGTCGTGGCAAACTGCGCTATATTCCATAAACCAATATCAGGTTGATTTGCAAAGCAGTACCTTCTGCCCGGAAGATCAGTAGTATTTGGAGTGTAACTGGGATCAAAAGCATCCAAGAAACCAAAAGGACCATAATCAATTGTGAGTCCCAACACACTCATGTTATCAGTGTTCAGCACTCCATGGGTAAAGCCAACACCCTGCCAGTTTGCAACTAAGGAAGCCGTACGCTCCGCAACTTCCACCGCCCAAGCTGGTAGTTATTATCATGGCAACCATAAATAAACAAATCAATTTGGTAAAACATTCTTTTCCAAAAAGAAGAACTCAAAACAGTAAAATGAGACAAACGCGAAACTTTCAACCAATAAGACAAAAAGTATGTTGCTTCAAACGCAGCAACTATCTGTTGCATACGTTTATATATATAGTTGAAAAGGAAAAGTAGGGCAACAAAAAATAGATAATTGGTAACTAATGCATTCAAGACCTACCCCATCATCTATCTCAATTTTTTCGATGAAACAAGGACATTATTGGCAAGATCTGTTAGAAGTAGCTTAGTTCCTTTCATTAAATACCAAAATAATTACAATTTAAAAGCTACAAACTCATCAGCAGTTGACCTCCAGACTGTAAGAGTCTACAGAACATAAATCAATTAATCAGACAAGACTTCTTGGCCAGGAAAAGAATTGACTTGAGCACAGTGTATCATAGCTCAGTAGCAGACAACTGTGTCTTATCACATTATGGCTATAATTATTGTCCTTCACTATCCCGAAGATCCAAAGACCCCAACACATGCTAATTTAAAAGTAGGAGGAAATAGCTAACAAAAGTAACGAATATGGGTTCACATTAACCCCAGTTGCCTAATCACATTTAAAGATTGTTAAGCAATATAAATGCAAGAAATAAAAGGACACCTAAACCTGAAACATATATGACACTGTATCGCCTCCATTAGGAAATCAGCTCAGAAAGAGATATACTAAGTTGGACTTCAGCTTAAAAAGAGATTCGCAAATTTAATGGGTATGAGTTTAAGTCATTTTGATTGCACACCACATCAAAGATATTGTAAATAAAGAACTCCTCCAACGAAACGAAGACATAGGTGAAGTTCTTTGAGGCAAATAACCTGAAAGATCATCTAATGGATGAATTCCAATGAGGCACATCATACAAGTTCAATCAATTCCTCAAATTTAAAATTTACCTGCATACTTGTTTGAAGTTAAATCCACAACTGAATCATCTCCTTCACCAGTGCTGAAAGATAAACTGTCACTTTTGCTGAGGTTCTGTAAATGGGGGAAGTGATGCCTAATGGCATAGTCAGCCAAAATGCGAACAAGGCCAAGATCATCCTTCCCTCTTGAAGCATGTATTTGGTATGAACCAAAGCGAAGAAAGGATTGAGCAACTCTGCAAACAATTGCACCAGGCTCATCCTTTGGATTGCCACTGCATGCAAATGAACTCATAGTTGGTAACTGTTGAAACTTATAGTTTTTTACCAGCTTTAACAGTGGACTATATATCGTAAATCCAGACATGTTATTAGAAGCAAAATAGTATACATACCACAAAAAACAAAAAGGTTGCAGGATCACATGCCCCACAATGGATAAGTAGGAAAATTCATGTAGTTTAAAAACTCAGGTAGCATGATGCTCTTATCTAACCATATAACATATTATTGATTGAAAGATGAAGCATCAACTGATGAGTGTATTTAGAATAGGCTAGAAAGACGTACTCATAAAACATGTCTCGAGTAACATATTTTCCAGTTGTCACTAGACATAGCGCACGTGTTGTTGGGATTCCTAGACTGTGCATTGCCTCACTGCACAGGAATTCTCGGTTACAACGTAAGACAGCACAGCGCATGAATGGCACTGGTAGCTGGTGGCTGCGTGATGATAGACAGCGCGAGAACGGCTGGTGGCTGAATAACGAAAAATCGAAGTTCGGATTTTTCATAAATGTGAGAGGAGAAAGGGTTCTGCGAATTTAACCCTTGATTTTAGCGACGAAACCAATAAATTTTATTGCTAAAATAGAAATAAAGTTAGTGACGAAATGTAGCCATTTCATCGCTAACAGAAAGAAAAATTAACTTTTTTTAACGTTAGCAATGCAAATACATCACAACGTCGCTAATCTTTAAATTTTTTTAACCTTAACGAAGAAATAACATTAGTTCGTTGCTAAAAAGAAGAAATAATTTTTTAGATAATTAGCAACGAAATTTGCTATGCCCTAGCTAACATGTTTTAACCTTACCGACGTAATTAGTACTAACCATCGCTAAAATAGAGAAAAAATAAATTTATATATATTTTTATATTTAGCAACAATAATTCAGTTGCTCGTCGCTAACATTTATCTTAGCGACAAAGTTGATGCACTTCGTCGCTAACATTAAAAAAAAAACTAAAATTGCATGTCGTCGCTAAAATATAAAATAAATCAATTTCACTTTTTGTTTTTACTTTTAGCGATGCATTGAGATAATTTTATCGCAAATATTTAACTTCATGACGAAAAAAAAAATTCGTCGCTAAAATTGCATCGCTATTTTCTCTTTTTACTGTAGTGAATAAATATGATACTAACAAATTAAAATAAATATGTTTAACAAAAATAAACATCATTTTTTATGTTTTATTTAAAATATGATATCAATTTGTTTAAAATTTTGTTAAACATAAAAATGGATGCTGATTTTGTTAAATATATTAAATAAAAATATTTAAAAGATAAAAGATTGACACATTATTCAATTAGTATTTTCATATTTAAGAAGATTTGGGGTCAAACTATATTTGATTATAAAGAGGTTTTTCTTTTTTAAAATACTTTTTGTGTACATTTTTTTAATATAAATAACTTTATTTTTTTATTTAAAATATGGTATCATTTTGTTTAAAATTTTGTTAAACATAAAAATGAATGTTGATTTTGTTAAACATATTTGAATAAAAGTATCTAAAAGATAAAAGATTGACACATTACTCAATTAATATTTTCAAATTTAAGAAAAATTAGGGTTAAAACTATATTTGATTATAAAGAGTTTTTTTTTTAAGAATTCTTTTTGTGTATGTTTTTTTTAATATAAATAACATATTTATTTTAATTTATAGTATCATATTTATTATAATTTATTAGTATAAATGTAATTAATGTGTTTATTTTTTTTAAAATGCTATATATAATAGAATAGATGATAAAGTGAGTTTGTTTTATTATAGAGTCACAATGATAGTTTTGGACATTCAATTCATTTTTTGAAAACCAGGGGGTAATTGTAGGTTTTATTGCACATGGGGTATTTGATACCAAAATTATAGTAGATGGGTTAAATAAATTTAACCCTAATTGTTTTTGTCAAATCTGGACTAAATTCGAACTATTTCATTAGTTACAGGACTAAATTAATTTTTAAATTCGAACAAAACTATATTTGATACCCCATTAATTACCGGGACCAATTTTATAATTTGCCCAAGAAAAAATGACGCCTTTTAAATTTCAACAAAGTTTTAAAACAACTTTTTGAAAATTTATATACTAAGAATTTTTAAATACAACAAAGTACTTATTTTAAATAAATATGGGTTCAAATTGGTTTATTTTATTTGATTGTAGAGGATAAATGTGCTATGGGAGTGAATGTACCCTTCTTTTTAAAACTAAGAATATTTTTGTCCATCTAGTCTAAAGTACTTTCATTATGAGGGAGTATTGAAGGTTTTAATTATAAGGGGGTAATTGATACCAACTTGATAGTTACAAGGAGGTAAAGTGTATTTAACCGTATATTATATAAGGTCAATGCAACTATACATAATTTTATTAGTATTATTATTATTGTTATTATATTTTTCATTTAAGATTATTTTATGCATGTACCGAACTCTAACATATATTTACAAAAATACATTAGGTTATATAAACACATATACATATCTTGGTAAAAAATACATATTTACTAAATCAAAAAATATTAGACAAATATAAAAAATATTATTATTTTTTAGAATATGTTATTTTTACAATTCAATTTTCCAGGAAAATTATTCTGGATTAAATTATAAAAGATATCAATATGGAAATCAATAAGATAATTTATAGAAGTAATATAGGAATGAATTGAGAATTGATGCTAAGATAAGATAAATAACAAACACATACATTATATTCGTAATTATTTGCAACAAATAATTAGTTAGAGAAAATGCACTAACTGAATTTTTTTTAGAAACATTACATAATATCAATGAAAGTATATTATTATTATCATTATTATAAATAACTCATAAAAGTGAAATATTGTTTCACTATCATCACAGTATATTAGACATTATTTTTAAATATTATTAAACATTTATACAATATTTTAAAAACAATTAAAAGCTCCCAAGCTTACGGACACTTATAACTAAACAATTCTTAAAAAGCTCGAGCTCGAGAACCAACTCGACTCATTTTACATCCATAGTTATCAACAAAAATATCAATAAATATTGTTCAACATTAGCCGCAACATATTAGGATATTATGGGCCATACAAAAGTCTTTTTTTTTTTCTCTTTTTAAAAAAATTATGGTTGTATTCTTAGCAAAGATAAGAGTGAACTTATTGAGTAGTAGTAGTAACATATTATGTGGTTTATCATTCATAACAATAAAAAAAAAACACTCGCACAGATACCACCCCAAGATGACAGAAAAGATAAGCAAATTGTTCATATATTACATTTCTTGATGCTGGTATTTCACCCATCACAGAAACTGTTATGTTCATGAAAAGCAGATAACCCTGTGCATGTGTGAGAAAGGTTTTGTTGATACTGCTACTAAAGCTGCTGCAAGTGCTTTCAGAAACCACTGCTTGTGCTTCCTTGACACATACTGCTCTGCTCTTTTCCACTCTCAATGCAGTATCCATCATCACTTATTTGGCATTTCCTACAGATGGCTATGTCTAAAGCACTTTGAAAAGCATGAATTTTCACATTTCCAAAGATCCCAATTTCAGAATTGTAATGTCAGTTGTTTGGCAGATGTAACACGAGTATCGAACTAAAACATGATACAAGCTGCAGAACATTTTCTGTTTATCCACAAAAGTTGGCTCTGCCTGAACGAGACGTTAGACAAGTTCCTATTTTCTTATCAGTGTAGTCCCTCAAAAATGCTACCGAACACTGCAATAGAGTAGCAAACCAGTGATTCTTCAAGCACAACAAAAATAAAAGGTCTAACTGCAGAAATCTCTAGTCCTAAGCCACCAGTCTCGTTGCGCCTGCTCTCCAACTTGTAGCTGCCCTTGGAATCTCTTTGGCCATCATCACTTGGTTTGTTTCAATTCTTTCCAGGTGAAACATTGCCCTTACGGTCTGCAGGCTTCCTAAAGTACTTTATGACATAGTAGTAGTCATCAGAAATACTTGTGTCTAGAATCTGGTAAAAGGTAACCTCATCGCCAGCTTTCAAAATGTGAACCCGAACAAATCTTTTCCACTCTCCAGCGAGCGCGTATCTTATCCTTCCCCCTGAGGTAGTTTGTTAACAGCATATGGTATTGCCTATCGTCTGAATCAAATACCAGAATGTTCTTTGTAAATGAGCCTGGAGAGTACTCGTCAACTTCAGGATCATCGGCCAGAATGCTTGCTTAAATCCATACGGATACTGTAAGCCATATCTGCATATTATGACTATGAGATATGGAAAATGGATGTGAAGACTACTTTCCTTAATGGAAACATTAAGGAAGAGATCTATATGAGCAGCCAGAAGGCTTTATATCCAGCGGGAGCGAGCAAAAGGTTTGCAAGCTCCAGAGATCCATTTATGGACTCAAACAAGCTTCGAGGAGTTGGAACATCCAGTTTGATGAAACGATCAAAATGTTTGACTTTCATAAGAACCCGAATGAACCATTTGTCTACAAGAA
This sequence comes from Paulownia fortunei, assembly GCA_019321725.1. Classification (NCBI taxonomy): domain Eukaryota; kingdom Viridiplantae; phylum Streptophyta; class Magnoliopsida; order Lamiales; family Paulowniaceae; genus Paulownia; species Paulownia fortunei. The sequence goes on from JAGSPU010000853.1 coordinate 11,727, forward strand.
GGTTAGTGGGAGTGCAGTTACATTTGTTGTGCTCTACGTTGATGACATCCTACTCATTGAGAATGATATAGGGATGTTGCAGTCAACGAGACTTGGTTATCTAATCAGTTTTCCATGAAGGACTTGGGAGATGCATCTTTTATCCTAGGGATAAAGATCTATAGAGATAGATCCAGAAGGATGATCGGACTATCCCAGTCCATGTACATAGACAAAGTGCTAAAAAGGTTTAGCATGGAGGAATCCAAGAGAGGATTTCTGCCTATGAGTCATGGGTTTCACTCTCTAAAGTTATGTCTCCTAAGACACCTGAAGAGAGAGAAAAGATGGCTCGCATACCTTATGCTTCTGCAATAGGGAGCATAATGTATGCAATGTTATGTACAAGGCCTGATATAGCACATGCCTGAGTGTCACGAGCAGATATCAGTCAAATCCAGGAGAAGAACACTGGAAAGCCGTTAAGATGATCCTCAAGTACTTGAGAAAGACTAAGGATATCTTTCTGATATACGACAATGGAGAACTAAAACTGGAGGGATATACAGACTCTAGTTTTCAGTCCTATATAGATGACTCAAAGTCCATGTCCGGATACATATTCACCTTGAATGGTGGTGCTGTCAGTTGGAAGAGTTCCAAGCAAGAGACGACTGCAGACTCTACCACCGAAGCTGAATATATTGCTGCATCAGATGCAGCAAAAGAAGCTGTTTGGATTAGAAATTTCATCCAAGGGTTGGATGTAATTCCATCCATTGTTGATCCAATTATGATTTACTGTGATAATAATGGAGCTATTGCGCAAGCAAAAGAGCCAAGATCTCATCAAAGATCCAAGCACATAATGAGACGATATCACTTGATCAGAGAGATCATTGGTAGAGGCGACGTCATTGTGGATTGAGTTGCCTCAACAGAAAATGTAGCAGACCCACTTACTAAGCCCTTAGCACAGAAGATATTCGACGGACATCTTGAGAAGATGGGCCTTAGATACATGGGCAATTGGAGCTAGGGCAAGTGGGAGATTGTTAGAGTAGGATGCCCAACGCCCCAATTAGATTGGGTGTATTATACTCTTTTGCTTTTGTAAGGACAATCTTATTGGGAATCATATTAATAAAAAAGCATTTTCTTTATCTTATGTCTTGCATTTTTTTTATTTCTGCACATTAGATAAAGTCCTTAGACCAAATTTAGCTACAGGGCATGGTCGCGCATATGATGGCGATCATGGAACATGCCTCTAAGGCTTTGGTTTTAAATAAGTTCCGAGTCGAGAGTTTTTTGAGATGGGACATCAAATAGCTCAGTAAGACTCGTACATATAATGCATGCTCGTGAGACGAGGATGTCACATTCCATTGGCATTAGCGTAGAGACGTAAGTGCATATATGTGGGTGCTTGTTAGGGAATAAGTATACCGAATATGGCCCGCAAGAAATTCTTAGTTGGAGGTTTTGCCCGTCGAAATAAGAATTTCTGTGTTGCGATAGTACACGACTAGTCCTTAGACTTGAGGCACGATGGTAGCCTTGTGTGCATCCTGCAGCACTTTGATATATCTTCTGATTGCTTGACAATCACAAAGGGGCTATGTTGGGTGTTGCACTGGTGTGCATGGAGGTTTGTCAGTGGCCAACATAGAATTCGACACTTGTTTTTTTTTAAACAAGGGAATCTCCTGTGTTTTCATAGTTCGTGATTCAAAGACCTTGGCCAAGGCAGAATGAATTGTGATTCATCAAGAATCATTGGAACTTGAAATGGGATCACAACAATTGAATCATTTAGGGTTTCGACTTATAATCCATGCCTTAGATTCAATCAGGAGATTAGCTGTCGAAAGGACCGTACATGTATGGTACTCGCAACTGAAATAGGTTTACTCGCTATTTCACCTAAGACTAGTTTGCCATGATTACTTGCTAGGTGTTTTTATGGATAGTGAGGTTCTTGGAATTAAGGAGTTGATTCCAAGCGGATTAATTAATTGGATTAATTAATTGGAATAATTGTTATTCATAAGTTGCAAATGTTGCAAACCCACTACTAGCTTAGTAGTGAACCTAAGAGGGTCACACATCTTTATGAAAAGTAACATTTTTAATTTTAGATTTTATCCAATGGTTGGAAATTAATTAATTAATACTGATCAATTAATTAATTAAGGGTTCTATTTAATTTAATAGTTAAATTAAATTATTCAATTAAGTAATTGGATTATTTAATTGGACCTAATTTGATTAGGAAGCCCAATTGGAGTAAATTAAATTAATCAATTGGATTGATTAAATTGGGATTGAATCAATGGAATTGATTTGGGGATTTTTGAGTCCAAGCCCAAAATAAATGTGGATCACTTAAGAAGCCCACTAAAGTATGAAGAGAATAAATTAAATAAATATGATTTATTTAATTAACATATTTATAGATAAATAAATATAGTGACCAATTTTATAGGATAAAATAGGCCACTAAGATTTAATTTATATATAAATATAATTATAGTATATATATATGATATATATCTATCTTGATATTATTTGAAGAGTTCAAATTAATATCAACAATGTATGTAGACAATTTTGATGATTAATGTAGTCTCACATTAGTCCACATACAATAGAAGAGTGAAAAAAAGAAGAGTTCTTGAAAGATTTGGAATCCTTCCAAGATAAGGTTTTGAAGTAGTTCAAAATAGAAAAACTTTCCAAGAGTTGGAAAAGGATTAAAATTTTCAACCCTATATATATGAGGGATGAAAATTATATAATTCAATTTAAAAATTTTGAGCAAAAATATTTTGTTTAAAGTCTTCTATTTTTACTCTTCAAGAAAAGAAAAGAAAGAAAAAGAAAATCAATTTCTTGTTATTTTCTTCATATTATTGTTTCAAGAACTTAAAGAATCAATCTTTATTGTTCTTGAAAATATACTTCGGATCTAGATTAGTAAACAATTAAAAGGATACTAGCGAATCCTTTTGATTGGTGTTGCTTTCCGTATCGTGGACCTGATAGAGGGGAGACACTTGGATCCCTGCGAGTTCTGATAGTCCAGGATAAGCAATTGATTGCTTCATTCCCTACAACAACCGGAGTGCACGAAATGTATAATCCGATTTTATATTTATTTATATATTCACTTGAATAAGCGCGATCGTTAAAATCGCTTTCGAATCAAAGGGTTAAATTTATGTTTGATAAAAATTTTAATTTTCTGTTGCGTATACCCCTGCGATTATAGCGAACCCAACATATTCTGCATAAAATTGATTTTTCTACAATTTTTCCACATTTTTACCATTTTTCCCTGAATTTCTAAAAAAAAGGCATTCGAGTTGGGAACTTTTGTTCATAAAAACCACGTATCTTAGCATT
>JAGSPU010000779.1:0-10293 GCA_019321725.1 Paulownia fortunei
ATTTTTGAGTTATTGTGCTCGTATAATTAAGTATATACTTTTAAATTATATTTATAAAATATAGATAAATTTTCAATAGTTGAATCTTTTAAACCTACTAATTTGCCTCTAAGAATTAAAACAAAATATTCAATACACTTTATTTATTTTTGTATTTAGTTTACATTGTATTTTTTTTAGATTTGTAACTTTAAAAATTTATAATTTTGACTTATTGTGCTAGTAAGAATTTGTATATACTTTTAAATCAAATTTCACAAAATAAAGAAAAGCCTTTAATCCACTTTTAAAAATACATTATACAATTTAGTTATTCTAAATTAAATTGTTTAATACTATCTAAGGAATTAAAATATATTTATTTTAAAATATTCGAGACATATTATATATTTTATTATTATTATCGCATTTTTCAGATTTTTTTTTTTAGATATTTTAAATTTAAAGTTATTGTGCTCGTATAATTTAGTATATACTTTTTAATTATATTTAATAAAATGTAGATAAATTTTCAATAGTTGAATCTTTTAAACCTACTAATTTGCCTCTAAGAATTAAAACAAAATATTCAATACACATTATTTATTTTTGTATTTAGTTTACATTGTATTTTTTTTGTATTTGTAACTTAAAAATTTATAATTTTGACTTATTGTTCTAGTAAGATTTTGTATATACTTTTAAATCAAATTTCACAAAATAAAGAAAAACTTTAATCCCACTTTTAAAAATACATTATACAATTTAGTTATTCTAAATTAAATTATTTAATACTATGTAAGGAATTAAAATATATTTAATTTTAAAATATTGGATGCATATTGTATATTTTATTATTTTTTCGCATTTTTCAGATTTTTAATTTTTTAGATATTTCATATTTTGAGTTATTGTGCTCGTATAATTAAGTATATACTTTTAAATTATATTTCATAAAATATGGATAAATTTTCAATAGTTGAATCTTTTAAACCTACTAATTTGCCTCTAAGAATTAAAACAAAATATTCAATACACATTATTTATTTTTGTATTTAGTCTACATTGTATTTTTTTGCATTTGTAACTTAAAAATTTATAATTTTGACTTATTGTGCTAGTAAGATTTTGTATATACTTTTAAATCAAATTTCACAAAAAAAGAAAAACCTTTTAATCCCACTTTTAAAAATACATTATACAATTTAGTTATTCTAAATTAAATTGTTTAATACTATGTAAGGAATTAAAATATATTTAATTTTAAAATATTGGATGCATATTGTATATTTTATTATTTTAATCGCATTTTTTAGATTTTTAATTTTTTAGATATTTTAAATTTATTAGTTATTGTGCTCGTATAATTTAGTATATACTTTTAAATTATATTTAATAAAATGTAGATAAATTTTCAATAGTTGTATGTTTTAAACCTACTAATTTCCTAAGAATTAAAATAAAATATTCAGTACACATTATTTATTTTTGTATTTAGTTTATATTGTATTTTTTTTAGATTTGTAATTCTTAAAAATTTATAATTTTGACTTATTGTGCTAGTAAGATTTTGTATATACTTTTAAATCAAATTTTCACAAAATAAAGAAAAACCTTTAATCCCACTTTTAAAATACATTATACAATTTAGTTATTCTAAATTAAATTGTTTAATACTATGTAAGGAATTAAAATATATTTAATTTTAAAATATTGGATGCATATTGTATATTTTATTATTTTAATCGTATTTTTTAGATTTTTAATTTTTTAGATATTTTAAATTTATGAGTTATTGTGCTCGTATAAATTAGTATATACTTTTAAATTATATTTAATAAAATGTAGATAAATTTTCAATAGTTGTATGTTTTAAACCTACTAATTCCTGAGAATTAAAATAAAATATTAAGTACACATTATTTATTTTTGTATTTAGTTTATATGTATTTTTTTTAGATTTGTCAATTCTTAAAAATTTATAATTTTGACTTATTGTGCTAGTAAGATTTTGTGTATACTTTTAAATTAAATTTCACAAAATAAAGAAAAGCTTTTAATCCCACTTTTAAAAATACATTATACAATTTAGTTATTCTAAATTAAATTGTTTAATACTATCTAAGGAATTAAAATATATTTAATTTTAAAATATTGGATGCATATTGTATATTTTATTATTTTTATCGCATTTTTCAGATTTTTAATTTTTTAGATATTTTAAATTTATGAGTTATTGTGCTCGTATAATTAAGTATATTCTTTTAAATTATATTTAATAAAATGTAGATAAATTTTCAATAGTTGTATGTTTTAAACCTACTAATTTCCTCTAAGAATTAAAATAAAATATTCAATACACATTATTTATTTTTGTATTTAGTTTACATTGTATTTTTTTTAGATTTGTCAATTCTTAAAAATTTATAATTTTGACTTATTGTGCTAGTAAGATTTTGTATATACTTTTAAATTAAATTTCACAAAATAAAGAAAAGCTTTTAATCCCACTTTTAAAAATACATTATACAATTTAGTTATTCTAAATTAAATTGTTTAATACTATCTAAGGAATTAAAATATATTTAATTTTAAAATATTGGATACATATTATATATTTTATTATTTTTATCGCATTTTTCAGATTTTTAATTTTTTAGATATTTTAAATTTATGAGTTATTGTGCTCGTATAATTTAGTATATACTTTTAAATTATATTTAATAAAATGTAGATAAATTTTCAATAGTTGAATCTTTTAAACCTACTAATTTGCTCTAAGAATTAAAACAAAATATTCAATACACATTATTTATTTTTGTATTTAGTTTACATTGTATTTTTTTTGCATTTGTAATTTAAAAATTTATAATTTTGACTTATTGTGCTAGTAAGATTTTGTATATACTTTTAAATCAAATTTCACAAAATAAAGAAAACCTTTAATCCCACTTTTAAAAATACATTATACAATTTAGTTATTCTAAATTAAATTGTTTAATACTATGTAAGGAATTAAAATATATTTAATTTTAAAATATTGGATGCATATTGTATATTTTATTTTTTTATCGCATTTTTCAGATTTTTAATTTTTTAGATATTTCATATTTTTGAGTTATTGTGCTCGTATAATTAAGTATATACTTTTAAATTATATTTCATAAAATATGGATAAATTTTCAATAGTTGATCTTTTAAACCTACTAATTTGCTTCTAAGAATTAAAAAAAAATATTCAATACACATTATTTATTTTTGTATTTAGTTTACATTGTATTTTTTTTGCATTTGTAACTTAAAAATTTATAATTTTGACTTATTGTGCTAGTAAGATTTTGTATATACTTTTAAATCAAATTTCACAAAATAAAGAAAAACCTTTAATCCCACTTTTAAAAATACATTATACAATTTAGTTATTCTAAATTAAATTGTTTAATACTATCTAAGGAATTAAAATATATTTATTTTAAAATATTGATACATATTATATATTTTATTATTATTATCGCATTTTTCAGATTTTTAATTTTTTAGATATTTTAAATTTATGAGTTATTGTGCTCGTATAATTTAGTATATACTTTTAAATTATATTTAATAAAATGTAGATAAATTTTCAATAGTTGTATGTTTTAAACCTACTAATTCCTAAGAATTAAAATAAAATATTCAGTACACATTATTTATTTTTGTATTTAGTTTATATTGTATTTTTTTTAGATTTGTGACTTCTTAAAAATTTATAATTTTGACTTATTGTGCTAGTAAGATTTTGTATATACTTTTAAATCAAATTTCACAAAATAAAGAAAAACCTTTAATCCCACTTTTAAAAATACATTATACAATTTAGTTATTCTAAATTAAATTGTTTAATACTATGTAAGGAATTAAAATATATTTAATTTTAAAATATTGGATGCATATTGTATATTTTATTATTTTAATCGCATTTTTCAGATTTTTAATTTTTTAGATATTTTAAATTTATGAGTTATTGTGCTCGTATAATTTAGTATATACTTTTAAATTATATTTAATAAAATGTAGATAAATTTTCAATAGTTGTATGTTTTAAACCTACTAATTCCTGAGAATTAAAATAAAATATTCAGTACACATTATTTATTTTTGTATTTAGTTTATATTGTATTTTTTTTAGATTTGTCATTCTTAAAAATTTATAATTTTGACTTATTGTGCTAGTAAGATTTTGTGTATACTTTTAAATTAAATTTCACAAAATAAAGAAAAGCTTTTAATCCCACTTTTAAAAATACATTATACAATTTAGTTATTCTAAATTAAATTGTTTAATACTATCTAAGGAATTAAAATATATTTATTTTTAAAATATTGGATACATATTATATATTTTATTATTATTATCGCATTTTTCAGATTTTTAATTTTTTAGATATTTTAAATTTATGAGTTATTGTGCTCGTATAATTTAGTATATACTTTTAAATTATATTTAATAAAATGTAGATAAATTTTCAATAGTTGTAGTTTTAAACCTACTAATTTCCTCTAAGAATTAAAATAAAATATTCAATACACATTATTTATTTTTGTATTTAGTTTACATTGTATTTTTTTTTTATTTGTACTTCTTAAAATTTATAATTTTGACTTATTGTGCTAGTAAGATTTTGTATATACTTTTAAATCAAATTTCACAAAATAAAGAAAAACTTTAATCCCACTTTTAAAAATACATTATACAATTTAGTTATTCTAAATTAAATTGTTTAATACTATGTAAGGAATTAAAATATATTTAATTTTAAAATATTGGATGCATATTGTATATTTTATTATTTTTATCGCATTTTTCAGATTTTTAATTTTTTAGATATTTTAAATTTTTGAGTTATTGTGCTCGTATAATTTAGTATATACTTTTAAATTATATTTAATAAAATGTAGATAAATTTTCAATAGTTGAATCTTTTAAACCTACTAATTCCTGAGAATTAAAATAAAATATTCAGTACACATTATTTATTTTTGTATTTAGTTTATATTGTATTTTTTTTAGATTTGTAATTCTTAAAAATTTATAATTTTGACTTATTGTGCTAGTAAGATTTTTGTATACTTTTAAATCAAATTTCACAAAATAAAGAAAAGCTTTTTCCCACTTTTAAAAATACATTATACAATTTAGTTATTCTAAATTAAATTGTTTAATACTATCTAAGGAATTAAAATATATTTAATTTTAAAATATTGGATGCATATTGTATATTTTATTATTTTAATCGTATTTTTCAGATTTTTAATTTTTTAGATATTTTAAATTTATGAGTTATTGTGCTCGTATAATTTAGTATATACTTTTAAATTATATTTAATAAAATGTAGATAAATTTTCAATAGTTGTATGTTTTAAACCTACTAATTTCCTGAAGAATTAAAATAAAATATTCAATACATATTATTTATTTTTGTATTTAGTTTATATTGTATTTTTTTTTTATTTGTAACTTCTTAAAAATTTATAATTTTGACTTATTGTGCTAGTAAGATTTTGTATATACTTTTAAATCAAATTTCACAAAATAAAGAAAAATTTAATCCCACTTTTAAAATTACATTATACAATTTAGTTATTCTAAATTAAATTGTTTAATACTATGTAAGGAATTAAAATATATTTAATTTTAAAATATTGGATGCATATTGTATATTTTATTATTTTTATCGCATTTTTCAGATTTTTAATTTTTTAGATATTTCATATTTTGAGTTATTGTGCTCGTATAATTAAGTACATACTTTTAAATTATATTTCATAAAATATGGATAAATTTTCAATAGTTGAATCTTTTAAACCTACTAATTCCCTGAGAATTAAAATAAAATATTCAGTACACATTATTTATTTTTGTATTTAGTTTATATTGTATTTTTTTTTAGATTTGTCTTCTTAAAAATTTATAATTTTGACTTATTGTGCTAGTAAGATTTTGTGTATACTTTTAAATCAAATTTCACAAAATAAAGAAAAACTTTTAATCCCACTTTTAAAAATACATTATACAATTTAGTTATTCTAAATTAAATTGTTTAATACTAATCTAAGGAATTAAAATATATTTATTTTCAAATATTCGATACATATTATATATTTTATTATTATTATCGCATTTTTCAGATTTTTAATTTTTTAGATATTTTAAATTTATGAGTTATTGTGCTCGTATAATTTAGTATATACTTTTAAATTATATTTAATAAAATGTAGATAAATTTTCAATAGTTGTATGTTTTAAACCTACTAATTTCCTCTAAGAATTAAAATAAAATATTCAATACACATTATTTATTTTTGTATTTAGTTTACATTGTATTTTTTTTGATTTGTGAACTTCTTAAAAATTTATAATTTTGACTTATTGTGCTAGTAAGATTTTGTATATACTTTTAAATCAAATTTCACAAAATAAAGAAAAACCTTTAATCCCACTTTTAAAAATATTATACAATTTAGTTATTCTAAATTAAATTTTTAATACTATCTAAGGAATTAAAATATATTTATTTTTAAAATATTGGATACATATTATATATTTTATTATTTTATCGCATTTTTCAGATTTTTAATTTTTTAGATATTTTAAATTTATGAGTTATTGTGCTCGTATAATTTAGTATATACTTTTAAATTATATTTAATAAAATGTAGATAAATTTTCAATAGTTGTATGTTTTAAACCTACTAATTTTCTCTAAGAATTAAAATAAAATATTCAATACTCATTATTTATTTTATATTTAGTTTACATTGTATTTTTTTTTTATTTGTGACTTCTTAAAAATTTATAATTTTGACTTATTGTGCTAGTAAGATTTTGTATATACTTTTAAATCAAATTTCACAAAATAAAGAAAAACCTTTAATCCCACTTTTAAAATTACATTATACAATTTAGTTATTCTAAATTAAATTGTTTAATACTATGTAAGGAATTAAAATATATTTAATTTTAAAATATTGGATGCATATTGTATATTTTATTATTTTTATCGCATTTTTCAGATTTTTAATTTTTTAGATATTTCAATTTTTGAGTTATTGTGCTCGTATAATTAAGTATATACTTTTAAATTATATTTCATAAAATATGGATAAATTTTCAATAGTTGAATCTTTTAAACCTACTAATTCCCTCTGAGAATTAAAAATAAATATTCAATACACATTATTTATTTTTGTATTTAGTTTATATTGTATTTTTTTTAGATTTGTCATTCTTAAAAATTTATAATTTTGACTTATTGTGCTAGTAAGATTTTGTATATACTTTTAAATCAAATTTCACAAAATAAAGAAAAGTTTTAATCCCACTTTTAAAAATACATTATACAATTTAGTTATTCTAAATTAAATTGTTTAATACTATCTAAGGAATTAAAATATATTTATTTTTAAAATATTGGATACATATTATATATTTTATTATTATTATCGCATTTTTCAGATTTTTAATTTTTTAGATATTTTAAATTTATGAGTTATTGTGCTCGTATAATTTAGTATATACTTTTAAATTATATTTAATAAAATGTAGATAAATTTTCAATAGTTGTATGTTTTAAACCTACTAATTTCCTCTAAGAATTAAAATAAAATATTCAATACACATTATTTATTTTTGTATTTAGTTTACATTGTATTTTTTTTGATTTGTCTTTTCTTAAAAATTTATAATTTTGACTTATTGTGCTAGTAAGATTTTGTATATACTTTTAAATCAAATTTCACAAAATAAAGAAAAACCTTTAATCCCACTTTTAAAAATACATTATACAATTTAGTTATTCTAAATTAAATTATTTAATACTATCTAAGGAATTAAAATATATTTATTTTTAAAATATTGGATACATATTATATATTTTATTATTTTTATCGCATTTTTCAGATTTTTAATTTTTTAGATATTTTAAATTTATGAGTTATTGTGCTCGTATAATTTAGTATATACTTTTAAATTATATTTAATAAAATGTAGATAAATTTTCAATAGTTGTATGTTTTAAACCTACTAATTTCCTCTAAGAATTAAAATAAAATATTCAATACACATTATTTATTTTTATATTTAGTTTACATTGTATTTTTTTTTTATTTGTGACTTCTTAAAAATTTATAATTTTGACTTATTGTGCTAGTAAGATTTTGTATATACTTTTAAATCAAATTTCACAAAATAAAGAAAAACCTTTAATCCCACTTTTAAAATTACATTATACAATTTAGTTATTCTAAATTAAATTGTTTAATACTATGTAAGGAATTAAAATATATTTAATTTTAAAATATTGGATGCATATTGTATATTTTATTATTTTTATCGCATTTTTCAGATTTTTAATTTTTTAGATATTTTAAATTTTTGAGTTATTGTGCTCGTATAATTTAGTATATACTTTTAAATTATATTTCATAAAATATGGATAAATTTTCAATAGTTGATCTTTTAAACCTACTAATTCCTGAGAATTAAAATAAAATATTCAGTACACATTATTTATTTTTGTATTTAGTTTATATTGTATTTTTTTTAGATTTGTCAATTCTTAAAAATTTATAATTTTGACTTATTGTGCTAGTAAGATTTTGTGTATACTTTTAAATTAAATTTCACAAAATAAAGAAAAGCTTTTAATCCCACTTTTAAAAATACATTATACAATTTAGTTATTCTAAATTAAATTGTTTAATACTATCTAAGGAATTAAAATATATTTAATTTTAAAATATTGGATGCATATTGTATATTTTATTATTTTAATCGCATTTTTCAGATTTTTAATTTTTTAGATATTTTAAATTTATGAGTTATTGTGCTCGTATAATTTAGTATATACTTTTAAATTATATTTAATAAAATGTAGATAAATTTTCAATAGTTGTATGTTTAAACCTACTAATTTCCCTAAGAATTAAAATAAAATATTCAATACACATTATTTATTTTTGTATTTAGTTTACATTGTATTTTTTTTTAGATTTGTCAATTCTTAAAATTTATAATTTTGACTTATTGTGCTAGTAAGATTTTGTTATACTTTTAAATCAAATTTCACAAAATAAAGAAAAGCTTTTATTCCCACTTTTAAAAATACATTATACAATTTAGTTATTCTAAATTAAATTGTTAAATACTATCTAAGGAATTAAAATATATTTATTTTCAAAATATTCGATACATATTATATATTTTATTATTATTATCGCATTTTTCAGATTTTTAATTTTTTAGATATTTTAAATTTATGAGTTATTGTGCTCGTATAATTTAGTATATACTTTTAAATTATATTTAAAATGTAGATAAATTTTCAATAGTTGTATGTTTTTAAACCTACTAATTTTCCTCTAAGAATTAAAATAAAATATTCAATACTCATTATTTATTTTATATTTAGTTTACATTGTATTTTTTTGATTTGTGACTTCTTAAAAATTTATAATTTTGACTTATTGTGTCTAGTAAGATTTTGTATATACTTTTAAATCAAATTTCACAAAATAAAGAAAAAACTTTAATCCCACTTTTAAAATACATTATACAATTTAGTTATTCTAAATTAAATTGTTTAATACTATCTAAGGAATTAAAATATATTTAATTTTAAAATATTGGATACATATTATATATTTTATTATTTTTCGCATTTTTCAGATTTTTAATTTTTTAGATATTTTTTAAATTTTGAGTTATTGTGCTCGTATAATTTAAGTATATACTTTTAAATTATATTTAATAAAATAGATAAATTTTCAATAGTTGAATCTTTTAAACCTACTAATTTGCCTCTAAGAATTAAAATAAAATATTCAATACACATTATTTATTTTTGTATTTAGTTTACATTGTATTTTTTTTTATTTGTAACTTAAAAATTTATAATTTTGACTTATTGTGCTAGTAAGATTTTGTATATACTTTTAAATCAAATTTCACAAAATAAAGAAAAACCTTTAATCCCACTTTTAAAATACATTATACAATTTAGTTATTCTAATTAAATTGTTTAATACTATGTAAGGAATTAAAATATATTTAATTTTAAATATTGGATGCATATTGTATATTTTATTATTTTTTATCGCATTTTTCAGATTTTTAATTTTTTAGATATTTCATATTTTTGAGTTATTGTGCTCGTATAATTAAGTACATACTTTTAAATATATTTTCATAAATGGATAAATTTTCAATAGTTGAATCTTTTAAACCTACTAATTCCTGAGAATTAAAATAAAATATTCAATACACATTATTTATT
>JAGSPU010000799.1:0-14985 GCA_019321725.1 Paulownia fortunei
TGCTTTTGTAGGATTGAAAACTTAAGTAAGTTACACTTGAAGCCAAAACCAAGCTAGTTAAGCTAATTTTTAGCAAAATTGATAGTCTTGTGAAATTGTTTAATTTACTTGTTTATATTGATTTTGTAATGCTTATATGGTGTTTGGAAGTTTCTTTGAATGATTGAAAACAATAGCAATTAGTTTGCTTAATTGAAGGTTAGAATCAATTTAAGTTAGAATCAAGTTTACGTCATTTTAATTCGGATTGTGTTCATGTTTTAGGGGCTGCCCTAATAATCATATTTGAATTATTAGTTATTTAATGGCTGCCCTAATGTTTAATATTTTGAATTAGTAGTAAAATATGGAGTATGCATTATTTTTAAGGTTATGTAATTGATATGTAATTCTTTACAAAAGATTGAAAAGTGTATATAAACTTTAACTAGAATAGACTAAATGATTTATAAAAAGGATATTAAATGGTACATGATTTGATTATGTTAGGCCTTTAACACATCCTATCTTCCAAAGAGATTGGCCTTTTCACCTAGCACAAAGTGGACTTGAGGTAAGTTGAAGCTTTCATTTGGTGTATCACAAGAATCATATAATGTTTGTTCATGTTTTAATGTGATTGTTGTTGTTTGTCAAATGATGTAATGTTTGATGCATTTATGGTTTATGAAGCGTGACACTATTAAGAATATAATGAGGTTTTTGAAAAGGAAGTATGGTACTTGATTGATGGTCGGGTAGACGAGGGACGCGGGAGGGACCGGCGGACCCAACAAATGGTGGCAAATACTTGAGGTTGAAAACCCGGTATAGGAAAGCCACAATGAATGAGATAAAATACGGCTAATACCTGAGGTTGAAAGACCAAGTATGAAAACCCCGTATTAGTTCTCTTATTGGCCAATCATTATGAACAGGTTCCGAAAACTATGATCTATCACTATTAGTTAGGTACCACACTTCAAGGGCCCTAAAGAATGATTTATGAATGAAAATTATTAAATAGAATATTGCATTTAATGATTTATGAGATGTGCATATATGTTATTTGTTATTGCATCAGTTTCACCTTACTGAGCCTTTAGCTCATTAGATTCATGTGATGCAGGTGGAAATGTACAGGTTTAGAGGTTGACTAAGTTTCTAGAGCGGCCGGACAGAGATTTGTTCATATGCCATGCTTCGACATGTTTTGTAGTTTATTTTGAAAACTCTGTTTTGTTTTTAAATAAGCCGCTCTGTTATGGTTTTGTAAACAGATATACTCAGTTTTGATATATGTATATGGTGTGTTAAAAATGATTCAAGTTCTTTCTCTTATAGCTAAGAATGGGAACTTTTATTAAAAACCATAATTCTAGTAAAGATGAAAAATTAACATTTCTTGACTTAACTGTATCAATTTGTTTAGGCTCTGCAGTTAGGTTAAGGGGTGTTACAATTTTCCATTATCTTTCATGGATCAAATCTTAGAAAGAGTTGTGGAACGTGAATATTACTGCTTTTTAAATGGATATTCTAGGTATAATCAAATTACAATTGTACTGGAAGATCAAGAGAAAACAACTTTTACATGTTCTTTTGGTATTTTTGCATATCGAATGATGCATTTTGGTACTTTTGCATATCGAATGATGCCTTTTGGTACTTTTGCATATCGAATGATGCCTTTTGGATTATGTAATGCACCAGCTACATTTCAACGATGCATGCTAAGTATTTTTAATGACATGGTTGAATGTTTCTTGAAGTCTTCATGGATGATTTTTCTATTTTTGGTAATTCATTTGACGATTGCTTATCTAATTTAGAAAAAAGTTTTGATCAGGTATGAAGAAAAGAATCTTGTACTTAATTGGGAGAAATGTCAATTCATGATAACAACTGGTATTATTCTTGGACACATTATTTCATCAAAAGATATTTAGGCTGATAAATCTAAAATTGAGTTAATTACGAATTTGTCAATACCAAAGACTATGAAAGAGGTAAGATCATTTTTAGGACATGCTAGTTTTTATACAAGATTTATCAAAGAATTTAATATAATATCTAAACCTTTGTGTAATCTTCTAACAAAAGACATTATTTTTGAATGGAATGAAAATTGTGAAAATGCTTTTGTTAAGCTTAAAAGCACGCTTCATCTGCTCCAATCATGCAGTCTCCAGATTGGACTTTATTTTTTGAAATAATGTGTGATACTAGTGACTATGCTGTTGGAGTTGTCTTGGGACAAAGAAAAGATAAGAAACCATATGTTATTTACTATGCAAGTAAAACTTTAAATAGTGCTCAATTGAATTATTCAACAATTGAAAAAGAATTACTTGCTGTAATTTTTGCATTGGACAAATTTAAATCTTATCTTGTTGGCTCACCAGTTATTTTTTCCGTGATCATGTAGCTTTGAAATATCTTTTGTCAAAAAAAGATACCAAACCTAGACTGATTAGGTGGATTCTCTTACTCCAAGAATTTAATATTATGATTTGAGATAAGAAATGAGTAGAGAATATGGTGGAAGATCATTTGTCGAGACTTATTTGTGATGACTCATTTCAAACCACATCCATTAATGACACTTTCCCTGATGAACAACTATTTAATATTTTTATTTTACATTGATTTCCTGACATTGTTAATTTTCTTGTGATGGGAAAGATGCCATCACATTGGAACTCTCAGACAAAAAACAATTTTTGACTGAGGTGAAAAACTTTTATTGGGATGATCCATAACTATTCAAATATTGTCCTAATCAAATATTTTGAAGATGTGTGGCTGACAATGAGATAGGTAATATTGTTATATTTTGTCATTAAGAAGCATGTGGCGGTCACTTTTTATTAAAGAAAACCATTGCAAAAATCTTACAATGTGGATTTTATTGGCCAACTATTTTGAAAGACACTTACACTTTCTGCAAAAGTTGTGAAATTTTCAAAGTTAGGATTTATTTCAAAGCGAAACATGATGCCCCTATACCCTATCTTAGTGATTGAAATCTTTGACTGTTGGGTTATTGACTTTATGGGACTATTTCCATTATCATTTGGTTTTCTTTATATATTGGTTGCCATAAATTATGTTTCAAAATGGATCGAGGCAATTCCTTGTCGAAATAATGATCACAAAATAATGATAAATTTTTTTAAAGAAAATATTTTAAGTCGATTTGGAATTCCTCAATCTGTTATCAGTGATGGGGAAAAATATTTTTGTAATAGAGTTTTTGAAACTTTAATGAGAAAATATGGAATCATACATAAAGTTGCAACTCCTTATCACCCTCAGATAAATGGACAAGTTGAACTTGCAAATATGGAGATAAAACAAATTTTGGAAAAGACAAATAACCCAAACCTTAAAAATTGGTCTTATAGACTTACCAATACACTTTGGACATATAGAACTGCTTTCAAAACATCATTAGGCATGTCTCCTTATAGGATAGTTTATGGAAAATCTTGTCATTTGCCTGTTGAACTTGAACATAAAACTTATTAGACAATCAAAATGTTTAACTTCAACCTTGATGAAGCTTCGCAAATTGCAAATCAATAAACTTCAAGAATTGAGAAATGATGCATATGAGAATTCTAAAATTCATGAGGCAAGAATAAAAGATTTTCATGATAATAAAATTTCAAAAAAAATATTTGAGATTGGTCAAAAGGGTTTGCTTTATAATTTTCAATTTCATTTGTTTCCTAAAAAATTGAGATCAAGATGGAATGATCCTTTTATTGTAAAAAAGGTATATCCTTATGGGGAGATTGATATTAAAAATCCTAGAAATGGTAACATATTCAAAGTAAATGGACAAAGAGTTAAACCATTTCTTGAAAATCAATTTTCACAAGAGGAAATTATTTTCCTTTCTAACCCTTGTTATGATTAGTGTTATATATATATACTTATTTTCTCATACTTTTTTGTTATGAAGGCTTTCTTTAAAGTCGGACTTATCAGTTTTCCAAATGACTAAAATCTCTGTACAAAGTTTTTCTATTTTTTTTCATTATCTTTTCTTTTTTTTCAAAATGGGTGGCATTATTCTAACTCTCTAGAAGTGATTTCTTTTTCTTCCTGAAAATGCAATTTTAAAAAATTATAAAACTAGGATTGAAAGATAAGGATGCTTATGCACAAGGGCATTCTAGAGGACATACAATGGATAATTGAGAAGAGGTAAGAGCAGGTAAGTTTTCACATGAGTTTCCAGATTTGCTTACTAGATACATGTCTGGTTTTGGTAAAAGCATATATTTAACAAAATGAAGGGAAAAAAATGAAAGTTTGTCACAAATGTGCTAGATGGACTTGCAACACAAAGTGTCGTTACTTAAGAATGGTTTCTCAAAATCGAGAAGATAAACTTAAATTCATTATAGATAGACTGAGTAAAGAGTCTTTAGATCATATTATATTGACTCTTGAGACGCATTCATGTGGATTAGTACAATGTACAATTCTTGATTTATGAGATCACTTTTGAACTAAATATGAGCTTTATAGTCTTAGGATCTGACATTAAAAAATCATGTTTGCCAGTTTATATGAAAACTGGATCGGAAGCATATCCTCAACCCATACAGGGTGTTTAAGTTGTTACTGGACGTAAAACCAGAGGAAGATGTGAGCTACAATCACAACTACATGTACATTCAAGTGTAAGTAAGTAATTTTAAATTTTATGTGTCCTTATTTCAACTTTTCTGACAAAAGAAAAATATATGTAATAAATGCATTCCCTGTTCACACCTTAATAAATAGCACCGTACTCACTCTATTTTTGCACAACTCACTTTGAAAAAGAAAAAAAATAAAAAATAAAAAAAATAGAAGTCTCTTCCACTCGCAAATTCAACTGGATTTATGTCTTTGGTGGATCCAATCTAGGAAAAAATGGTGAGTTTATAGGGGCAACCAATAACCTTGGTAGAACTTTAGTAGAAATAAAAATCTATTTAGTGTATAGGGGAGGCAGTCTGGGGTTAATAGGGAGTGTTGCTACTTCTGCTCTTGTAGGAAGAGTCAAAGTTTTGGAAGTTGTTCCAAAACCTTTAACAGTACAGAATATTATAGGTATGACCATCGTAGATGAGTGAAAAATGTCACATATTCAGGACATAATGCCTAACATGCTAAATAATACGGATGAAATCATCATTCTACCTAGTAGTTTTAGTACATTGGCTGAATTATTCCAAGTTGTCTCTTGGGCACAACTCAACATTCACCAAAAACCTGCAGGTATTCTTAATATTAATGGTTTTTATGATGGTTTGCTATCTTTTGTAGATCATGCAGTGGAAAAATATTTTATTTCACCGTGTGTGAGAGAAAACCTCGTTTCTGCTCAAACACCTAACCAACTCATTGATCAGCTTATAACATATATGCTAGAACCTAATCCAGCTTTAGCTTGTGTGGATTGGTTTAATAGGAATAATAGTCAAAAATGAAAAATGAATTTGACTCTCAGTCTGCGATACTTATTGTTAGTGGTTTCATCTAATAGTGTGTGTTTTGTGCTATTTCAACTTTATTTTTTCAATAGGCCACATTTGAGGTGATATCTTTTAAACTCTACTTTTCTATCTATTTTTGACATTGGGGACAATGTCTCATTAGGTTGGGGGAGGGATAGTTGATATCATGATTTATGTGTTCAATGTGTGTTTTTCTAGTATTTTCTTCAAAAAAATATATTTCAAATATGTTTTTTTTAGGTCCGTTGAAACCATGAAAAAAGGTGGTAGAGTAAAGGGTAATTGTAATACTCTTGAGATGCACCCCTATTTATTTTATTTATTTTATTTGCATAAGAGGCAAGTTTGTGAATTTTTTGACAAAAGTTTGTGAATTACCAATTTTTATTTTTTTTTGAATCGTAAAGGTTCTTCAACTTCAATGATTAAAATTAAGCATGAATAATGTGGTTTGATTTATGATGGGTGTTGTTTTGGACTTTGATGTTGTTCTTTGGTTAATATATTTTTGCGATAATTATACTCAATTTTTTTTTGCATAAATAGTTATATTATTCAGTGTGAAGACAATTATGTCAAAATAGAAAGTTCTTATGCCCTCGCTCTAATCATCACTTGGATTTTCAACTTGTAGGGGTTGAGTATTAGAACTTTTTCTTTTGGTCTATCGAGGCGAACAACTAATAGAGCACCACTTGAAAAATGATTAAGGTATTTGGCTTTTTAGCACCATTGCCAAATCAACTTGTTCCTCATATGATGTTCCAAGAGAACATCCCCCTAGTGAGCCACTTTGAGCCTTTCAATAAATAAACATTTTTTTATGGTAACCATATCTTTTTACCCAACCTAAATATACTATTATCCAACCCTTGTTCTAAAAATAATTTGGAGTTTAAGAGACATTCCATTGACAAGGTGAGCTTGCAAAAGAAATTTAGGTTGGAATAGAATATAAGTGTGCGGGAGTTTCTCTTCTAAAAAAATAAAAAGAAAAAGAAAAACAATACAACGTACTATAAATATTACAAGTTGCAACTAAAAATGGGATGTTGCAAGATGAATAAGAATGATTAATAGGGGATCAATTCAATAACAATAGACCCCGGTGTTCAAGTTCATGCAGTTTGATAATTCTTTATCGATAAACTCTATGTCTCTAATTGCATGAAGTTTTTAGAATATTTGTTGTATCTTATCCTTTTATTTCTTAGTCACATCACTACCCTTTTGCCCCATTACAATATTTGTTAATGACCTTTTGATTTCGTGTTGTGCCTTCGGTGTAGTGGAGATTTGTACCAAAAGAAGAGTCTATGATGTTTAACTCTTCCATTAGAGATTGGGTGATGGTTTTTATAAAGTTCTATGAGAATTCACTTGTTTGAAGCATGCATAGTTTTGTCACTGTTGATATTAACTATCTACACACACACTTGAGTATCTTATTGTGGAAATATATTTACTTTTGAATGACTAAGAGTTAGATTCAACACTTGTTTGATTTCATTTCCATATTACTTTTTTGCTCCTTGAGAATAATAGTTGGAAGATAGTTATCATAGGTGTTTGTGGGTATCACCGCTGGAAACCCTCACGAGACTATAACTCATCCTCTATGGGCCCACCTTGAGGTTTAAAGGCTTGTTGCATATGCTAAATGCAATCGTGAATTCTTACAAAAGTGGATTAGTTTAGGTTTGTTTTAGGCTTGCTCAAGGACGAGCAAGGGTTAAGTGTGGGGGAATTTGATAAGTGCATATTTTGATATATTTTTGTATCCAGTCCTTTATATTTTCCTTGCTTTATTCTTGTTAACATTATTATTTTATTAATATTTTGTGTTAGGGAATAAATGAACAAAAAAAGATCAAAAAGAGCCAAAATAAAATCGAAGAAGACAACACGTATCATGAGAAAGTTGGAAGATAATATTTCATTGGATCAAAAGAAGCATGTTTTTAGACTTGTGCAGGTTTTGTATTTTGGGCATAACTCCGTGATCAAAAGCCCTATAAACCTAAATCTTAATTCATTTGAAAGCCAAGAGATAGAATTATAATGTTTCTATTGGAAACTCAGCCCAATTCAGTCTTGATTATAGCATAAAATTTGTCCAACTGGTTGTACAAAATGGATTACCAAAAATTCAGATCAGAATTCAACACAGTCCTGACTTATTTTACCAATTGGGTCATATCTCTTAGGCCCAAATCGATTTTGGGATGAAATTTGGATATGTTATACACAAGAGCAATAAATAAGTTTGCTGAAGATAAGATGGTGAAAAAATATGTCAAAATGGTAAAAACATACTGAAATGTGTTGTTGATGTGGAAGGATGGCTTTTGGACATGATTCGGTAATTTGACAATATTTTTCTCATCCGACTGCCAAATTTGACAAATGATACATGAAAATATATCAGTACAGAGAGATCTACAATTTTTGTTCTTTACTTATCATCAAAATTTGGATCTAACCTAAAAATGGAATTCAATTGTGTAGGTGAGAATTTAGAGGATTTGGTATAACAACTTACCAACTCTTGGCAGCTAGCATACCACTTGATTGTTTAACTCCTCCATTATATGTTTGGACTCTAGCATACTGTAGTATTATAAATAGGCCATGTATTAATCTTGTAAGGGGGGGGGTAGATATAGGGTTTCTTTAGACTAAGTTTTCTAGTAGTAATGTATGTTTTCTACTAGTAATAGAAATGTATTCTCTAGTTTCTCTTCTATTTTTAATCTTTCCTACTCTTCTATTTCCATTTTGCTAAGGAAATAGGATGAACCTCTTGATGGAGAAAGAGGAACAATTATAAGAACAGAAAATGTTTAAGTATGTTGTATTATTGTTTTGAGTTTTAATCTAAACCCTACTTGTTTTGTGCTTTTTTGATTTATGTATCACTAGTAGCACAACAAATACTTGGGTTTATTTAGCTAGATGTTTGGTTTTACTACACTAACTGCTAACGTAAAATCTTGATTTGTTGTAGACACAGGTGTGCACAAATACTTGATCCCTTAAATAAGTGTTGGCGTTAAGAGATAATGTGCAAATAGTAAGACTATATCATGATTACCTTATTGCATGAGCTATTTGATAATATCTTCCCATTGAAGCCTTTATTATGTATGAATTCCAATAGTGGCAATTAAGAGAGGTAAAAAGAATAAATAATCATTTCCTATCCAAAACTCAAGAGTGGATCCCTAATTCTTAGTACTTTTATTACTTTAATTTTTCTTTAGTTACAGCATACATTATTCTTTTATATATACTGAATCACATAAACCCCACTTTTTTAGAAATATAATCCTAAATTCTTCAAACAACTTCCATGGGATTAACCTTGGAGTCATGAAAAATTTATTACTTAATACAAGCTGGACTTGGGTTTGCAACCTTAAAGTTGTAGCACTAGTGATTGGAGTCTTTGACTGTTGGGGTAATGACTTCATGGGACCATTTTCATTATCATTTGATTTTATTTACATATTGGTCGCCATAGATTATATTCCAAAATGGAACGAGGCAATTCCCTATCGAAATAATGATCACAAAAAAGTGATAAAGTTTTTGAAATAAAATATTTTAAGTCGATTTGGAATTCCTCGATCCGTTATCAGTAATGGGGGACAATAATTTTGTAATTTTTGGAATTTTAATTAGGAAATATGGAATCATACATAAAGTTGCAACCCCTTATCACCCTAAAACAAATGGACAAGTTGAACTTACAAATAGGGAGATAAAACAAATTTTGAAAAAGACAATTAACCCAAATCGTAAAGATTGGTCTCTTAGACTTACCAATATACTTTGGACATATAAAACTGCTTTTAAAACATCATTAGGCATGTCTCCTTATAGGATAGTTTATCGAAAACCTTGTCATTTATGTTTTGAACTTGAACATAAAGCTTATTGGTCAATCAAAATGTTTAACTTCAACCTTGATGAAACTTCAAAATTGCGCAAATTGAAAATCAATGAACTTCAAGAATTGAGAAATGATGCATATGACAATTCTAAAATTCATAAAGCAAGAATCAAAGAATTTCATGATAATAAAATTTCAATAAAAATATTTGAGGTTGGTTAAAACGTTTTGCTTTATAATTATCGATTGCATTTATTTCCTGAAAAATTGAGATCAAGGTCCTTTTATTGTAAAAGAGGTATATCCTAATGGGGCGATTGACATTCAGAATCCTAGAAATGGTAACATATTTTAAGTAAATAGATAAAGACTCAAACCGTTTCTAGAAAATCAATTTTCACAACAGAAAATTCTTTTACTTTTTAACCTTTGTTATGATTAGTATGTGTATATATATACATATTTTCTCAAACTTTGTTTGTTTTGTAGGATTTTTTTTCTTTTCTTTTCTTGGTTAAGTGGCGGATTATAGTACTCCGTGGCTATTGATGTCAAATTTATCAATTTCCAAATAACTAAAATCTTTGTACAAACTCTCTCTTTTTCTCATTCTTTTTTCTTATTCTTTTCAAAATGAATGAAACTCTTCGAACTCTCAAGAAGCAATTTTCTTTTCTTCCTAAAAATGCAATTTATAAAAATATATAAAACCAAGATTGAAATATTAAGGATGCTTATGGACAAGGGCATCCCAGAGGACATACGATGGATAATTGAAGCAAAAGTAAAAGTAGCAGATGAGTTTTCACATGAGTTTTCAAACTTGCTTACTAGATACAGGCCCGGTTTTGGTAAAAGCACATAATAAAAAAAATGAAGGGCGAAAAAATTACAAGTTTATCATAAATATACTAGATGGACTTGCAACACAAAGTGTCATTCCTTAGGAATGGTTTCTAAAAATTGATAAAATAAAATTCAATTCATTATGGATGGCCTAAGTAAGGAGTCTTTAGATGATATTATATTGACTTTTGAGATGCATTTATGTGGATTAGTACAATGTGCAATTCTTGATTTATGGAATTACTTTCGGGATGAATATAAGCGTTATAGTTTTGGGAATCTGATATTAAAAGATCCTATTTGCCAGTTTATAAGAAAATTGGATGGGAAACATATCCTCGATCCATAGAGGGAGTTTAAGTCATTTCTAAACGTAAAACTAGAGGAAGATGTGAGCCACAGTCACAATTACATGTACATTTATGTGTAAGTTGTAAATTTTCAAATTTTGTTTCCTTATTTTCAACCTTTCTGACAAAAAAGAAAGACGTACAATAAATGCATTTCCTATTCAAACCTCAATAAATAGCACTGTATTTACTCCATTTTTGCACAACTCACTTTCAAAAAAAAATTGGAAGGGTCTTTCTGTCACGCCCCAAACCCTAGGGCCATGACAACCACTGTAAACTCTTGAGAACATCCCAAAAGCCTGTAAGGCTAACCCATCAATCTCAATATAGTCCAACACTTAAGTTTTGGTATAGAGCATCCATACCTCGAATCATGTTAAAAATTATAACTTAAAGTAAATCATCCACCAAATAAATCAAGAATTTATCAACACTCCACCTAATAAGAAGTAACAAAATTCTTAAAACATAAATATCCTCAATATAAACATGTTAATATCTAAAATTACTACCAAGTCACAAGAAAATAATACATTCTCAGTTTTTCAATCCATTTGATCAACTAAAGTTAAAATAACAAAATAACAAGTTTCAAATCCTTCCATAAATTATGCGATACTCCACGGATTATTCTTCCAAGCTACTAAGTCTCGATATCTAAAAAATATTAGTAGAATCATGAGCACGATGGCCCAATAAATAACCCCACTCCTAACTAGCTGGATCAAGCAAGATAGAAAAGTAGTAATATATTTTTAATTAATGAAAAACATTTGATTTATCACTTAAACTCCAAAAGAGAAAGGTCAACATTCACTATTATAAAACGAAAAGTTAAAAAGAAACATGTAGCTAAGAAAATCAATCAAGCCCCACATAAAATTCACCATGCAAAACCAAACGTATAAGACAACCATGGTCTAGGACAGGTTTAACCTGTCTTAGGTCCTGGTACACGATTAACCCCATGTACTGGGTCACTGGTGCAGGCTTAGCCCCCTGCACTGGGTCACTAGTGCAGGTTTGACCCCCCTACACTGGGTTACTGACCAAGCCCTCAAATCCCAATAAGTATCAGTTGTCTATTGCCTATTCGAGAATAGTCAATAATGTAAGGTTTCAACAATGGGTTTTAAAAACACCTCCACAACGCACACCAAAAGTACTGCATATACGAGTTTATATAAACCAGAAGAGTGAAGGGTCACTTACTTCAATCTCCACACTTAGTGAAGGCACGAATCGTCGGAACTCATCTTACTCCTTGTAATAAAATCTAATATAATATAATAAATAATTATTTTACCAAACTATTTACCTCAATTATCTAAATTGAAATCGAATAAGCCCAATTATCTAATCTCTAAGGTCTTTCTTTAACTCCACTTAATAGAATGTTTAACTAACCATAATATCAAGTAAAATTAAAAGTCTACTAACAAACCACCATGGTTATTCTGTGAATATCTCCCATTTATTTTAGATATTTCTTTAAATATATATATATATATATATATATATATATTTATATATATTTTCATAAACTTCACACTTGATAATAATTTAACTGCCTATATACAACTATATGAGAAAGTGTATATAACTTCAATTGAATAAGATGCATAATCATCCTATAAATCTGCCACCACATATGGACCATCATTTCTTCATACATAAACATGATGAAACCATTTCATTGACCAACATATTATTCTACAAAGAAAAATTAATTCAATAAATTATACGATTTTCCCCAAATTACAATAAAGGAAAACCATTTAAATTGGAACACTGATTGCCTGCTCACAAAATATTATAAATCAATTGCTCATGTCTTCCTTTGAAAATATTGACCTATTGTTTAGATTCAGTGTTCTAGACAAATTATCATTTTCTTTTACGATCTCATACCTAATGTTTGAAAATGACTAAAATTAAATAAATAAAATAATAACAATTAAACCTTTAAGAGCAAAATATCATAATACCGATTTGAATATCAACAGGTATTTTGAATTTGGCTTTCTTCTTCAATTTACCTATCCTTATCTTCTTTTCGGCTGACCTCTTGTCTTCTTCACATTCTTTTTGTTATTCTTGTTCTTCTTTTTCTTCTTTTGTTTTCTTTGGCTATACTTTATTTTCTTTAAGTGCAGATTCCTTTTCTTGTGCAATTTTCCTTTAAGTAAGCATCTTTCCTTTTGATTATGCAACTTTCCCTTTAGGTGAGCAAATTTTCGTTTTAGTTATGTGGTTTTCCTTTAAGTGAGTAGATTTCCTTTATAGTCAAATATATATATATATATAAACTAGTTATATATATATATATAACCAAATCTCAAATATTATATTAGCCCCTCTAATCAAATCATTCGAATAGTATAGCCCACATTTATATCCTTTTTTTTATACTCCCACTTGATAATTTAAATTTTATACCAAATAATTGGGCCCAGTGTTACACTTCCACTCACAAGTTCAACTGTATTTGTGTCTTTTGTGGAACCAATCCAAAAAAAATGATGAGTTATAGGGGCAGTCAATAACCTTAGTAAAACCTTAGCAGAAAGAAAAACTCATTCAATGTATGGTAGGAGAGGTAGTCTGGGGTTACTGGAGAGTGTTGCTACATCTACTCATGTAGGAGGAGTCAAAGTTTTAGAAGTTATCCCAAAACCTTTACCAGTATAGAATATCACAAGTATGACCATTAAATATGAGCTAAAAGTGTCACATATTCAGAACATAATGTTTAACATGTTAAATAATGCGGATGTATTCGTCACTCTACCTGGCGATTTTGGTACACTAGAGGAATTATTCCAAGTTGTCTCTTGGACACAACTCAACATTCACTAGAAACCTATAGGTATTTTTAATGTTAATGATTTTTTTGATGGTTTGCTATCTTTTGTAGATCATGCTATAGAAAAAAAAATTATTTCACTGTCTGCGAGACGAATTCTCATTTCTGTTCCAACACCTGACCAACTGATTGATCAACTTCTAGCATGTATGCCAGAACCTCATCTAGTATTGGCTCATGTGGATTGGCCCAACAAGGACAATGGTTGAAATAAGCATATGAAATTTATCCTTAATAGTTTCAACTAATAGGGTATATATTATGTTATTTCAACTTTATTTTCTAATAAGCCATATTTTAGGAATATCTTGTAAACTCTACTTTCTATCTATTTACGACATTAGGGACAATGTCTCGATTAGGTTGGGGAAGGTGATAGTTGATATCATATCTTGTATGTTCAATGTGTGTTTTTTTAGTTTTTTTAAAAACAAATTTCAAGCCTGTTTTCTTTTGAGTCCATTGAAACCATGAAAAAGGATGGTAGAGTAAGGGTAACTATAACACTCTTGAGATGCAACCCTAGTTGTTTTGCATAACATGGCAAGTTTGTAAAGTTTTTAATGAAAGTTTGTGAATTGTGAATTTTTAATGTGGTTTGATTGATGATGGGTGTAGTTTTGGACTTTGATGTTGTTCTTTGGTTAATATATTTTTGTAATAATTATACTTAAATTATTTTGCACAAATAGTTATATTATTCGGTGTGGAGACAAGCATGTTAAAATAGGTAGTTCTTATACCCTTGCTTTAATTATCACTTGGATTTTCGATATGAAGGGGTTGAGTGTTAGAACTTTTTCTTTTGGTCTGTCAAGGTGAATGACTGATTGAGCACCACTTGAAAAATGATTAATGCATTAGGCTTTCTAGCACCATGGCTAAATCAACTTGTTCCCCATGTGATGTTGTAAGAGAAAATCCCCCATAGTGAGCCACTTTGAGTCTTTCAATAAACAAGCATTTTTTTTATAATCATATCTTCTTACCTAGCCTAAATACACTATTATCCTACCCTTGTTATAAAAATAATTTGGAGTTTAATAGATATTCCATTGACAAGGTGAGCTTCCAAAAGAAATTTGGGTTAGAATAGAAGATAAGTGTGGGTGAGTTTTTCTTCTAAAAATTAAAAAAAAAACAAAAAAAAATTAAATAAAATTGCAAAGTGTTAAAAATATTACTTGTTGCAGCTAAAAATGAGATGTTACAAAATCAATAAGAAAGATGAAGAGGGGTCCAATTCAATAACAATAGGCCCCGGTGTTGAAATTTGTAGAGTACGAGAATTCTTCATTAATAAACTCTATGTCTCTAATCCCATGAAGTTTTTAGAACCTTTGTTGCATTCTATCCTTTTATTTCTGAGCCACATCACTATCTTTTGGCCCTATTACAACCTTTGTTGAAGATCTTTTGATTTTGTGTGGTGCCTTCGCTGTAGTGGAGATTTGTACCAAATGAAGAGTCTATAATGTTTAACTCTTCCATTAGAGATTGGGTCATGATTTTTATGAGGTTTTATGG